>JAXBDA010008809.1:0-13916 GCA_036023075.1 Gaultheria prostrata
GAGGTTCTGTTCATTTGTTCACCTCGCGAAGCCTTCCCCGAGCGCTACACCTTTTTCCTTGTAGCGCTACGCGCAAGTTCTACTTCCTAATTCAATGATCCAACTCTAACACTTGATTTGTGGCCATATATACCAAATCTTGCCCATGAGTTTTATCTTCGCGCGTAAATTTAAGTTTTTGTACGAAATTCGATTTCTCACGTTCACACATATTCATTTTTTATAATTTGATTTTCCGAGTCCTCACAGTGCCTTCCACGCCCAAGTATGGAGGGATGCCAATAAGGAAAACGACGAATTGAAGGCCGAGCTGGAGGCCTTGAAAAAGAAAGCAGAGGAAACCGAGCTGGGCCTCCATCAAGAACTGGAGCAGATCAAAGTCGCTGCGGAGGATGCCCATGGTAGGGGCGTTCGGGAGGCGACAGCGAGTTACGTGGGTCAAATGCCCTTTGTAAAGAGCACGATCTGGAATGCCAGCTGGAAAAAATGCCTCTCCGTGCTAGGAGTCCCCAAAGATTCTCGATGGGCTCCTGCATATATGGCCACGAATACCCTTTCGAAATTGCTCGATGGGCTATGGACCGTGCTCTAGTATGGCCGCCACACGTCCCAACATGTATCTCGTGTAAGAATTTCTGTACCAAGGCAGGGTGGACACACAACAAATAAGGGCCTAAATAAGATTTGCGATAAAGCTTACCTTCTAGGGAGAGCCAAAATCTGGCTATCTTGACCTTTATTTTGTGTGCTTCCCTCTTGTCCTCTGGCAACGTTCCATCCTTTAGATAAGCAATAACTGGGTCCATCCAGCTCGGCCCAAGGTCAGTCTCCATCACCACTTCTACTGATCTGCCAATGCTCGGCTCGCCGAGGTATTCCACAACCACCGACCTTTTGAATTCCGTTTGCACTGCTGACCCTAGGCAAGCGAGTGAATCTGCATGAGCGTTTTGTCCCGAGCTAAGTTGCTGGATATGGACGACCTCAAACTTATCCAACAAATCTTTGGCTGCTTCCACATAAGCCGCCATCGTTTCACTGGGCGCGCTGTACTCCCCTGACAGTTGATTTACTACCAACTAAGAATCACAAAATACCCTCAATTTCTGTATTTTCAGATCTCGAGCGTTCCTAAGGCCGGCGAGCAAGGCTTCATATTCGGCAACATTGTTTGTTGCACTAAACCCAAATCTCATTGCTTGCTCCATGACCAATCCTTCAGGGGAGATAAGTACAACACCTGCCCCCGCTCCTTTGTTGCATGACGAGCCATTAACAAAGAGCTTCCACTCTGTTGGGTCCTGGTCGGCACTTGGTATGGGCATCTCAGGCCCTGACTCCTTCTCGTGGAGTGGAGGTGGTGGTGCCACCCGTGGTGAGAATTCAGCCACAAAGTCCGCCAAGACCTGCCCTTTTACGGCCGTCCTTGGTTGATAATCTATGCTATACTGGCTCAGCTCTACCGACCACTTCGAGATCCTTCCAGATAAGTCCGCCCGCTGGAGTATTGCCCTTAGCGGGTACTCAGTGTACACCGTAATTGAATGAGCTAGGAAATTGTGTGGCAGCTTTCTTGAAGATGTCACCAAGGCATACACCAATTTTTCCAATGGCAAATACCTCGTCAGTGCCTCTAATAGTACCTTACTTACAAAGTAGATGGGTGATTGCTCGGTCCCCCTCTCTCGTAGGAGTGCCGAGCTAACGGCATGCTCGGATACAGACAAGTACAGTATAAGTGGTTCCCCAGCATCTGGAGATAAGAGCAAAGGTGGGGAAGATAAGTACTTTTTTAGCTCTACAAACGCCTGCTCCTGCTCGGCTCCCCATTCATATCCCTCTCGCTTCTTTAACAACTGAAAGAAGGGCCTGCACCTATCAGAGGACTTGGTAATGAACTGGTTCAGTGCCGCTGCCATCCCTGTCAACTTCTGGACTTCCTTCGTAGTCCTGGGACTCTCAAGACTCCTCAAAGCGGTAATTTGGTCGGGTTAGCCTCTATTCCTCTCCTGGTCACCAGGTGGCCCAAGAACTTCCCAGAGCTTACCCCAAAGGCACACTTTGAGGCATTTAACTTCAACTTATACCTCCTCAAGATATCAAACGTCTCCTTTAGATCGGCCATATGTCCTTGTTTTACCTTGCTTTTTACCACCATGTCGTCTATGTAGACCTCCATGGTTTTACCTAGCTGCTCCTTAAACATAATGGTGGCCAAGCGTTGGTATGTTGCTCCTGCGTTTCTCAACCCAAAGGGCATGACCTTGTAGCAGTACAGACCTCTTGGGAACATAAAAGAAGTCTTCTCCTGGTCGGGCTCATACATGGCTATCTGATGATATCCTCGGTATGCGTCAAGGAAACTCATCCTCTTGTAGCCTGCAGTTGCATCCACCAACTGGTCAATGGTTGGGAGTGGAAAGCTATCTTTTGGGCATGCCTTGTTCATGCTAGTAAAGTCTACACACACCCTCCATTTCCCATTCTTCTTTTTAACTACCACAGTGTTGGCTGACCACTCTGGATAGTATACTTCCTTTATAGCGTCCGCTTCAAGCAATCTATTGACTTCTTCAATCACATCGTCTGCGTGCTGACCTCCTTCTCTTTTGGATTACTTGCTTGTGCTGAGGATCCACGTTCAAGTGGTTGCAGATGACCTCGGGGTCAATCCCTGGCATCTCCTATGGCGTCCAAGCAAAAACATCCATGTGGTCCTTTAGGAAGTCCACTAATTCTTTCTCCTTTTGCTCGGTTAAGTTTTCGCCGATCAAGAAGTACCTCTCCTGGTCGCTTTTGTCAACTTGCACCTTCTTCAATCCTTCCACCACCTTCTGGTTTGGGTCACCCCCCACATCTTCCACGGTCGGCTGATCGGGCACCTCCACAGTTTGCACGTACTGAGGTTTCGGTGCTCCTTTCAAGATCATATTGAAACATTGGTCAGCCATCTTCTGGTCTCCTTTGATCATTTCGATGCCACCCGGCCCTGGGAACTTGATCTTCTGGTGGTAGGTGGATGGTATCGCTTTCATCTTGTGCACCCATGTCCGACCTATAATCACGTTATAGGTGGACGAAAGATCTACTACCAGAAAATCAGTCTTGAGCACAGTGGATCCTGCTCGTACTGGTAAGGTTACCTTCCCCAATGGCCACACCGGGTCCGAGCTAAAGCCCACCAGTGGTGTTAAGCTCTTCTTGAGACTCTCGACGGGTAGGTTCATCTTCCTGAAAGTGCTGTAGTACATGATCTCGGTGCTCGCCCCTTGGTCAACCAAAATCTTTTCCACGTCATACTCCCCTATTCGTAGGGTTATGACCAGAGCGTCGTTGTGTGGAAGAGTGACTCCCTCCAAGTCTTTGTCGGAAAAAGTTATGGAAAGCTCCACTACTTCCTCTTCCCTTGTTCGCTTCAGGCCGAGCTTTAGTGCCTCTTGTGAACCGTTCAGTCGGCGTACGTGCCGCACCTCGTTGCTTGTGTAAGGGGTCGCTAGCCCATGTATCATATGGACGGTCCCCTTTGGCGGCTTATCACAATCCAAATCCTCATTTTGCTTGGTGCACTGCTGCTCGTCTGCCAAGAATTCTTTTAGGTGCCCTGCGGTCACCTGTTCGTCCAAAAACTTCTTATACTCCACGCAGTCCTCAGTCATGTGCCCCCAATCTCGGTGGTAGCTACAATGCTGGTTGGTGGCTCTCCTCTTCATTGGGTTCCCGGTCATCTTTGGTGGCCTTCTGAACCACGACTGGTCTTTGATGCGGTACAACATCTTGTAGATTGGCATGTTGAATGTTGCCAAAACACTAAAGTAGGATTTTGGATCCGGGACGTCTCTCCTCCCCGTTCCAAACTCCTTCTTGCCAGTGTTGTAATCCTTCTTATACACCTTAATTTCCAGAGGTTTCCTTGGGGGGTCTGGAGCCGACCTGACACAATCCTGCCTCATGAACGGATGATGTCATCCTCTACCCGGGCGTGCTCTTGGATTCTTTCCATGACTTTGGCAGCGGTCTTGACCGGGTGCATAGTAAGTGACTCTCGTAACTTGCTATGCATGGGAAGGCTTGTCTTGAATGTTGCCAATGCGTACTCCTCACTGCAGTTTTCAATCTCGTTGAAGGTTTCCCAATACCTCTTGGCATAATCCCTCAAGGTCTCCTCATCCTTTTGCCTCATCGCCGTCAGGACATCGAAAGTTTTTGGGGCAGCACGGCTTTGTGAGGAATCGTGCACAAAACTTTTCAGCAAGCTGTGCCAACAAAGTATCGATCCTGCTAGTAGCTTGTGATACCAACTAAGTGCCACCTTCCCGAGACTGGAAGGGAACATCTTGCACATCACGGCGTCATCGTTCTCATGCATGAACATGGCCTGCTGATAGTGTTGGATATGCATGACGGGGTCAGTGTTTGTTTCATAGAGCACGAACGTGCCGTGCTTGACCTTGCTCGGCATCCTTTCCGTCCTTATCCAGTAGGCAAGGGGAGAGGCTGCTATTTGCCCCATGGCCTCTTTTGCTGCTGCTCGTGCAGTTTTCGGGCCACCCTTCGAGCGAGCATCCCCATAACGGTCCCTGGCCCTCTGCTCGTTGGACCCAGATCTCTCGTATCTGTCCTTAGCATGTTTCTTCCCACCGCCCTTCTCGTGGGAATGGCTCCTCTCTCTCCTTTTTCATGGAGAATCCTTCCTACCCGTGGACAGGTTTTCTCGTGGCCGACGGTCCTTGGCCCTTCTTCTCTTTGCACGGTGTGGGAATGAGAGTGGAGATCCTCTACACCTCTTTGAGACGTTGCTTCAAGTCTTCAACTTCCCGTTCTCGTCGGGCAAGTTGCCGTGCCAACTCTTCGGCATCTTGCTCCTGTCGATTGCGACTCTTCTCGTGTTCGCAAGACTTCTGGCCAAAGTTCCTCCCTTCACGTGGGGGACTCCAACCTCTCCTCTCACCTGAAGGGGTCCGCCCTTTCTCATTCCTTTCAGGGGCAATGATCGTTGCTGAGGATCCCTGTACTTCGGTATGTCCTGGACTCTATAACGGCCCAACGCGTGGCCCTTTCGTGGCACGGTTGGGACCGTAGGTGTCCGTCCTTCCTTTGTTTTAGTTACTGGCGTGACTAATCCATCATCCCGTGGCGTCTCACGCCTGGGAGTGGGGTATGCTGGTTCTGATTCGGCCATTGCTGATTTTCTTCGTAGTGACAAAAAATAGAGCATTTTTGTTCGTTTCCCACAGACGGCGCCAATTGTAGAGGGTGGACTTCTCGTATCTAGAAAGCGCCTCTAAACCTGCAAAAGTAAGGAACAGTTAGAGCACCTTTGCCCTTATTGGCGAAGGCCCTCCGATGCTTAAGTTAGTATGGAGATACTAATTAAGCAAAGAACAATGCGTATGAATGGGTTTCACAGCGTACCTTCCACCGTAGGCATAATGCATGTATTTATAGGCATAAGTTAGCTTGTCGATCAAGGGTTCTCGTTGCCCTAGTTTCCTTATCACATTAGGAAACCCTTCCTAATAGGATTCACCCAATTAGGAATAATGACATGACCGTACTGGTCTTCCTTGGTCTATTAGACTCCTTTCCATATAGGGCTTATTCCCATATGGTCGCATAATACCACTCTTAATAGGATTCTTCAATCCTTATCCGATATGGAATGCTCACGTCATTCCCTTATTCCACGAGATACGCCTCTTATCACGTATAAGAGTATTCTAGACTATTCTAGAACGCCCTGCCGTTCTGTTAGCCCAATAGCGGTGTAACCGTGCTATCACGTAGCTCGGCTATATTGTCGCAGGTCTGTGGACTCCTGGACCGAGCTATCCGTAGCTCGGCTTGACCCAGCACCTTATTGTGGTGCCATAGTTGACTTATGTATTGCACACATGGCCCTACTTGTGGCCTCTCTAGCTCGGTTCCCCTTTAGGGTACACCCACTCTGTATTGCCGAGCTAGGGCACTCAAGAGGGAGTACGGGTTTTACCCTCTCCAAAACTCTAACCCTAGCTCAAAATCCAAGGAAAGTTCTCCAAACCCCGGAGTGAAATAAGCACACCAACCGTAGAGCTCAAGCTTTTGTGAAGGGACTAAGTTTAGAGATTGAGATTTGGCTTGGTTTGGTGGAGGAAATGAGTTTGAGAAGTTATGAAGGAGAGAGAAAGGGTCGGTTGGGTTTTTTTGGGGAGGAGATGAGCTTTGTCTCTCTCTTCTCTCACCACACACTTAAATTAAATTGCACCAAAAGCCCAAATGTGGCTTGTGTAAACATATTAGTCCCATTTCACTTTTATCACATTACAACACATCACTTATACATATTTCACATTTCCTCACATTACCCCGATTTTATGAGTCTTTACATGCGCCAGTGCTACGTGCATACCTTCTCCCAGCTTTTTCTCTCTATATTTTTAGATTATAAATTGTGTCCAATATGCAATTTTGTTGGGGGAAACATGGCTTGGCTTTATTTGCTTTATTTAATAGTGCTTGAAGTTTCATTTATTGCTAAAAGTGACATTTTATTTTCCTATTAGACACTAGAAGTGAATTTACAATTGAAAATCCAGGCATGCTTTACATTGAAAAGCTCGAGGAGTTGCTGATGAATCATTTTTCGGCACTCCAGACCAGCGACTTGCAAAACAAGGTGTAAGGGCCGGAGTGTTTCCGGCCAACACCCCTCTGATGCCTAAGTTAGATTAGGTAGGAGATTATATGTATTGACAAGTGTTGGGGAAGGTTGTGCGTACCTTTTACCCGTTGAGAGTGAGATTTATATAGAACCTGATAAGGTGTAATTTGAATTACCGGCGTAACCAACCGAAGTTGGTGGGGATATTATCCCGGAGGAGTCTCTCGTCCTCTGTGGACTCATTTGAATTTGTATTTAGGGTAGCTTGGCGCTAAGTCCCCTTTACATGCAATGGATTGCTTAGGGTTTGAATTCCCGTTCAGGATTAGAAGATATCAACTCCGGATATCACGGGAGTTTGTTTTAATTATCTTATCTGGCGGACCAGAAGGCTCGTGGCCTGCTCTCCTGCTCTGCATGGAACATTCTAGCAGAGCAGGAATTCTTCCAGCACGGAGCTGTGTTAGGCTTTTTACTGGGTGGACCAGAGAATGCCATGTTGAATCGCATGTAGTGGGCCACTGAGGCCTATTAGTGTGGTGTGCTTCCGGCCTACCTCCTTAGATCGTTCATGTTCTTGCCCTGTGCCCAATTTGGCCTCATCAACTGCTCCCCTATTCCCGAGTAGGATTTCGTGCGAGGGAATAATCTTCTTTGAGGGTCAAATTGTTGATAGGACCATATTTACATTTTTCTCTAAAAGCCTCTTGAAAGACACGTGCTATCCATCCGGGGATGGACCATACCTTCGCTGTTTTGCACCTTTTTACAACTATACTTCATCAAGAGTTCTGATATGAGACGACATGTTTTGATAGGATTAAAACTCTCTGTAGATCGTTTTGTACGACCAGTGTAATGGCCCATTAATTACGGTTCATTGAAGCCACTTGAAATTACTTGGAGTCTTCATCTGACACTTCATAAGCAATGTGGTTGAATTTTGTAACGCCCATGATTTTTGGGAACGTTATATTTGTTATAGAAATAATAAATAAGTTTTACAACAACATTCCATAACAAAATTACATAATTCTCCCTGCCATTACATTTATTTAAAACAGGGTCAACTAGGGTCGTTGCACGTCCATCAGCCCCGGCAGTGTCCTATTCAGCTCCATAAGCTCCCAAGTTGTAGTACTCCTCCTGTTCATCTCTATAGTTTGGCATAATACGTCAGAGTCGCAGAGCAATATCGTGGTATTATGCCAGGGTTACACAAGTGCAACACCGTGAGCGAAAACGCCTAGCAATAACTCTACCCAAATCCCAACTAGCAATTATAGAACAATATATGTTTGATAGAAAATAACGACAAGAGTTAACAGAAAACAGTTTTCATGAATATATAAGTGTCAATGTCAGTGTAAATATGCCTGTGCCAGTGTCAATACAAATTAGAGTAAGTGTGTGGTGGTATCATGTGTCTCGTCACATTTCTCATTATAACCATTCTTCTTCAAGTTTATTAAAGGTTGGACTGCTTCCGACCACCGGGCTTACAATCCGTTCACTCGAAAGTTATTGGCCCGTCTTTCACCAACCTTTCTGCTTGAGATTTCGGCTGCCTTGTATCACGGAACCTCAACAACATGATACAAAGTCCATCCACCCCGCGTCTCACACGAACATAGTTTCAACCGTATCGTATCTCAGAACCTCATTAGCATGATACAACCCAGTCACCTGGTACCATGGAACCTCAACAGCATGATACAAAGCCTTATCCACTATGCGACTCACACAAACATAGTTTCAACCGTATTGTATCACGGAACCTCATTAGCATGATACAACCCGACCACCTTGTACCACGGAACCTCAATAGCATGATACAAATCCTTATCCACTATGTTGTTGTACACGCTTAGCCCTTACCACATCATGGAACCTCAACAGCATGAAAGGCGGTGCTACAGGGGCACTACCATATCCCTTAACCCTAACCACATCACGGAACCTCAACAGCGTGAAGGGCGGTGCTAAATGACAATACCGTTTTCAAATTCTCCATTTTCATTCTCATCTCATTTTTATTCTCATCTCTTTTCTCGTGTCAACTATTCATCTCGGTATTCGTGTTAGGTAAATCTCGTATCGTGTCGTGATTATGCAACGTGTCTCAAAATCTCTTTTCGTAAAAATGCAACTTCTTCGTAAATTGTGTTTCAAAAATTAGCGTTTCCTCGTAAAACGTGTTTCTCCGTAATTCAATATTTCCTCATAAAATGTCTCTTAAAATATCATTTCTCTTTTAGCACCTTCTCTTGACAATAGAAAAACCAGGAAAATCCGAGGCAGAGGGGGTCGGAGTATCCAGTTAATATCACCCATCCTCATTCTAGACAGACTTTCGAGGGTGTTAGCCTTGGGTCATTCCACAGTCTCATGTTAGTCATAAAACATTTTCCTAATCTCCGAAAAATATTCCACGTAGTCTTTTTCAAAAAATTCTCATTTGCTGATAATTTCGCCTTTTGTAAAAATGCAACCGTTCATGTATTTTTCCAAAAATCAATCAGGCATTATAACGACGTAGATTTGAAATATCATTTTTAATTCGGGCATTATAGTGACTACGTAAGCTCGAAAAAGTATTTTTAGAATCACAACTCTTTTCTTTTTAGAAACCGTAAACTACTAACTTTAATTTTTAAACCAGGCATTATAACATTACTAAAAATTAAACTTGCACTAAAATAACAAGTAGAAACTTAGATAAAGATTATCACCGTATTCCGGGTTCAATCGGAAGTAGACAAAGCTAACGGTAGACGGACGGAGTAACGACGTCGAAAAGAAAGTAGGACTTTCTTAGAAACGCCGGAGGGTATGCCAGAACTAACTAACTAAGATCGAAGGGTGGTTTTTGGTGGTGGAGGGTGGCGGCTTTGGATGGGTTTTGGATGAGTTTCTTGAGTTTCTCAAGAACTCATGAAGAACTTCAAGAAGTTCTACTAGAAAGCTACTAAGAACTACTACAAGAATTACTAAGTTTGGAAGAGTGAATGTGTGAGGAACAATGAAAGCATGAGGCTCTATTTATAGGCAAATGGGTGAGCTCCCTCTCCCCTCTCATTGGCCGGCCACCCCCTTAGGAAATTTCCAAGAAATTTCCTCATGTGCTAGGAAATTTCCTACATTAAATGCTAGATTGGGTTCAATGAATGTAGTCCTTGGTAAATAGCCATATGCCTAATTAAACCTAAGGAAAATCTAGTAGGATTTGGTTAGGAAACTTCTAGGAAATTGCTAGTAAAAATCTAGTCACATTACAGTGTAGGAAGTACGCGACTAACCAAGTTTCCGGTGTTATATTGCATTGCGTTTATCACGTAGCTAAAAAGGCTATACTTATCTTTTGACGCGACATTAATGAGGGTATATATTCCTTTCTAGGTCATTATGAGGCTAGTCCAATAATGCAAGGGTGACTACGGAATTTCACAGTGTAATATCTCTATGCGATTGGCTAATTTCCGGACTAATTTACACTGCGAGGCTATAAGGGCTAATAAGTTGATGATAAGGCTAGTCACATGGCTATACTAATAATGCAAGAGAAATTAAATGACTACGAACTCCCGCAGTGTAATCTCTACGCGACTAACTACATTTCCGGTACTAACTTACACTGCAAAGCACTAAAGGCTATATATGGAAAGTTGCCATATATGGAAGGTTAGTCATAAATGGAAATAGGAAGGTGCTAGGTAATTTCCTCCTCTCTCTCCCTTCTAATTATTGGAAAGTCAAAATTGGTCCATTTGGTCAAAATTGGTGGGGTTCAAATTTTGACTAGATAGAATGTGAGTGTGGGAGATTTTGTAGTAGAATAAAAATAATAATGCATGTATAGATACAAGTATATAACACTAGGGTCCAAAATAGTATTTAATTATTGGAATAACCCGAATTTTCGTAAATAAAAATTTGAATTATATTTTAAATATAATAATTTTCTCGGAAAATTATTTAATTATTGGTCGATTTATTTTAATTAATATATATTCGCCCGCGTAAATTCGTACACATGCCAAGGATAATACGGTAGAGAGAGAGAGAGAGAGAGAGAGAGAGAGAGAGAGAGAGAGAAAGAGAGAGAGAGAAGGAGAGAGAGTCCAATTGGCCATTTCCCATTTTGACCAAATCTCCCCAATTTTGACTTTCCAATTATGACATATCTAGCCATTTAATGTGTTGTCTCTCTTAGGGGGACACAATCTACCCACTGACGCGCCTAGATTTACTAGCTATTGACTTCCCACCAATTATCAATACATTTTCTTTCGGAAGATTGCGTAGTCGCGTAGAACCTACACTGTGAAACTTGACTAGGTGAATTCACCATGTGCTTATAGCATGACGCGCCTATTTATAGCATGACGCGCCTAATAATAGCATGACGCGCCTAGGGATTCCATGACGCACCTATAGATATCATAGCCTCGTAGCCTTTATCTTTCCGCAGTACAATTTACTCCGGCAAGTAACTAGTCACGTAAAAACTGAACAGAACGAACACGTAGTCACATTATTTTTCCTAGCATTATTGGCCTAGTATGACGCACCTAGATTTTATGACACGCCTATAGATATGGTACCTTAATAGCCTCATGCCCCTTAGTCAGTAGAATTAGTCCGGAAACAAGCCTATCGCGTAGAAATTGCACCGGAAAGACACGTAGTCACTCTGGCATTACTAGACTAGCCATTATTAACCTAGGGAGAATATATTCCCTCATTTAAGATTGCGTCATAAGATATTATTGCGTCATAGATAAGATCTTAGCCCTTATTACCCTTATGCTCAATTGCAGTGCAAATTAGTACCGGAAATGTAGTTAGTCGCGTATTTCTACACTGTGAAAGGTGACTAGGTGAATCTCCCCCTTGGATTCATTGCACTTGAAGCTATGAAATAATAGCCTTAAGCCTATTAAACCTATGGGAAAAACCCCTCATCATTACGCGTCATAGATTTATCCCATCATGAGCAATTTCCAAGAAGGAGAGGGAGAGAGGGGGGCCGGCCAAGAGAGGAGAGGAGGGAGTTCACCCATTGCCTATAAATAGAGGGCCCTTCTCACTTGAATCCTCACACCAAATCCTCTCTCACTCTCATAGTTTCTAGTATGCTTTCTAAGTAGTCTTTGGTAGAAAAATCCCAAAGTTCTTCCAAGTTCTTGAGTGTTCTTCATGAAACTCAATGAAACTCAACCTCCACCACCACTCTCCACCCTCCAAAGCCGCCCTTAGATCTTAAGGTAGAAGTTCCGGCGAACCCTCCGGCGTTTCTAAGAAAATTTACTTTCTTTTCGACGCCGTTACTCCGCCCGTGCACCATTAGCTTTGTCTTCTTCCGTTTGATATCGGAATACGGTAATAACCTTTATCTAAATTTCTACTAGTTATTTTAGTGCAAGATTTATTTCTAGTAATGTTATAATGCCCGGTTTAAAAATAAAAGTTAGTAGTTTTACGGTTTCGGAAAAGAAAAGAGTTGTGATTCTAAAAATACTTTTACGAACTTACGCAGTCGTTATAATGCCCGAATGGAAAATGATATTTCAAATTTACGCAGTTATAATGTCCGATTGATTTTTGGAAAAATATGTGAGCGGTTACTTTTTGGAAAAGGCGAAATTATCGACAAATGAGAATTTTCTGAAAAAGACTCCGTGGAATATTTTTGGGAAATGAGGAAAATGTTTTATGACTAACTTGAGACTGTGGAATGACCCAAGGCTAACACCTTTGAAAGTCTGTCTAGAATGAGGATGGGTGCTATTAACTGGATATTCCGACCCCCTCTGACTGGGACTTTCCTGGTTATTGTATCGTTGAGAGAAGGTCGCCAAAAGAGATACGATATTTTGAAAGACACATTTTACGAGGAAACGCTGATTTTGAGAACGCGATTTACGAAAAGTTGCATTTTTGCCAAAAGAGATTTTGAGACATGTGCATAGACGCGACACGATTTTTGAGATGAATAGTTGACACGAGAAATAGAGATGAGAATGAAAATAAGATGAGAACGGAAATGATTTTGAGATGAGAACGGAATGATTGTGAAATGAGAATGTGTACGGGAATGCCGCGAGAGCACCGCCCCAATTCGCGGAGAGAATCTGGTGGTAAGGGCTAAGCGTGCATAACACATAGCGAACGGACCTTGAAACATGCTGTGAGGATCAGTAAGACGAGACGACCGGTACTATGTAACGTGTGAGAGCGAGTGTTGACAGCTCGCGGAAATGTGTGCCACTTCGATTTGTTTATTGATTTTCACAAGATTCATCATTTTTAGAGTCGCCACCCGGATTTGAGGTCCGAATCCAAGAAACCGATTTAAAATATGACTCGCATGCCCAACGAAAATATTCTCACTGATCTTTACAGAACCAAAGATTTCTCGGATTCGGGGATTTGGTTACGAGAAGGGAAGGGTTTTACGGCACCCTTCTCGCCCGGTCCGTGAACTGGTCTCTACTCAATATTTTATGAGATTTTCGGAAATATTTGAAATTCAATTTATTTCACATTAATGGGAGATTGGGAAGGGGAACCACATAAACAATAAGAATACAAAATGCAAGTTTATGGTGATTTGCATGATAGGATTACAATGGATGAGCAGTGATAAAGGTGAAACCAGCAACATGAAATTGGTGCAGAATGAAATAACACAAAATCAAGATATGGCTTCCCAGAATGGGGGTTGAGCGCTCAAGGGTAGAGGCTTAAGCGCTCAAACCTCATGCTCCTCATGCATTTTCCTCATGGGTTTTTCATTGACAATCATATTTTGAGCTCTTGGACACCACAAAAAGATTAAAAGAACATCTTATTATGCCAAAAATTTCTGGAAAGTATAGAAAATGAAACTGCCTTCAAACCAGGTTGAGCGCTCAGAGTACAGGGCTTGAGCGCTCAAACCAGTTTCTGGTTTTTGTGTTTTGAACCCCTTTGCAGCTTCTTCTTACATTATTTTGAAGATCAAGCATTAATAAAACTCCTTTCAGAAAGGCATAGACTAAACATGTAACAACCCGGATTTTCGCACTATTTTAATTCTTTTAAAGTAATTTTATTAATAAAACTCTAGTAATGTTTAATTTAAATTTTGTGATTTATTAGTTCTAGTCTAGACTAGATGATATACATACATGTATTATGTTCATATATACTTATACCTGCTCGTTTTCTTCCTAACCGAATTCTAATTCCATTACCATATTATTTCCTAAATAAACTCACTCTCCATTACCAT
>JAXBDA010008810.1:0-13914 GCA_036023075.1 Gaultheria prostrata
GCTCAGGTGGGCTCGTGAACCTAGAGTACATATATATTTCGTAAGAATTTCACATATAATCTTGAACATGTAAGAATTTTTACATGTTCAAAATGAAAATTTTATATCTTACAAATATATAAACTTTCAAAAGTACTACAAACTTAAAATTTTAATATGTTTTTATGATTTTATAGATGTATAAGCTTATTTATGTAGAAAACAAAAAATTTATTTATAGTTTTAGACCTATATGAGAGTTTAAATATATAGTATTTTTGACTTGTTAAGGCTCGTGAACTTATTCGAGTTCAAGTCAAACTTAGGCAAGCTCGCCTTTTCAAATTTTTAGTAAGTTCGAGCTCGGCTCGAGTTCGTTTAAAAACTTAATGAACGAACCTGAACATTCTATAGTTCGGTTCGATTCGGCACATTTGCAGCCCTAGTTTTGATTGGACAGCTTTCTCTTTAAAATATAGAAAATGGCATTATAGAGAGCCTTGTTGGGCTTGCTGTAAGCTCGCATCTTGGAAACGGGGGTCAGGGGGTGTAGATTCTCCGACGCCGTTTCAATGCAGTACAAAGCGTCATTTTTGGGGACCTTGCATCTTTGACACGGGAGGTTGGTTTGCTTTCTCCTTGCAAAGTGTTCGATGAAATGCCCCACAAGAATGTGGTGACTTGGAACTGCATGATATCTGGGTACATTAGGAACGAAATGGTGAGTGAAGCTCGTGAGGTTTTCGACACGATGCTGAGTAGGAATGTCGTGTCTTGGACCGCGATGGTAAGTGGGTATGCTAAGTGTGGGAGGTTAGAACAAGCGCGTGATTTGTTTGATGGAATAGATAATAAGAATGTGGTATGTTGGAATGCTATGAGAACTGGGTATGTAAGAAATGGAAGAATGGATGAGGCTAGGGAGTTGTTTGATGAGATGCCAGTTAAGAATGTTGTGTCTTGGGTCATTATTCTTGAAGGGTGTTTCCTTCATGGGATGGTACATGAAGCTGAAGAGTTGTTTGGTCAAGCTCCAGTGAAGAGTGTTTCACTTTACAATGCCATGTTATCTGGTTATCTTCAAATGGGATGTCTTGAAGCTTTGCGGGAGCTATTTTCGAGAATGTGTGATCGTGATGTGGATTCGTGGACTACGATGATAACTTGCTTGTCGAGAACTGGGGATATGGAAAATGCTCGGGACTTGTTTGAAGAGATGTCTGAAAAAGATGTAGTGGCTTGCACTGCTATAATTCGTGGTTATTTACATAATAATCAGATTGAGCATGCTCGGAAATTATTTGATGAAATGTTTCATCGGGACAATGTCATGTGGAATTCAATGATATGGGGGTACGTCCAGGATGGGAGGTTGGAAGATGCTCTTGAATTGTTCATGCATATGCCAAGACCAAACATCGAGTCATGGAACTCGATCCTGCAGGGATATGTGCAACAAGGTGATGTGAATAACGCTAGAAAGTTTATTGACCAAATGAGGTTAAAAGATGAAACATCATGGAATAGAATGTTTGCAGGACGTCAGAGTGATGGAATTTTTATTTTGTATTCACATATGTTGCAAAGTGGATTTAAACCTGATCATGAAACACTTACCGCTGTAATTCCTGTATGTGGTGCACTTGCTGTGCATGTTTGGGGAAGATCAATGCACCTATATGTGATCAAGGTCGGTTTTGAAAGTGATACTGTTGTTATTAGTTCATTAATCTCTATGTATGCCAAATGTGGCTTTCTGACTGATGCTGTTTTAGTGTTTGAAAGGATGATAGATAGGGATAGAGTAGCTTGGAATGCGGTAATCATGACACAAGCGTGTCATGGTTGTGCTTTTGAAGCCGTCAATTGCTTCCTTTTGATGATTGATGCTGGATTTGCACCAGATCATGTGACTTTTCTTGGCATCTTGACTGCATGTGCTCATTCAGGTCTGCTTGATGAGGGATGGAAGTACTTTAAGGCTATGCAAAATGACTGGAATCTGATTCCGAAGCCGGAACATAATGCTTGCATTGTTGATCTCCTTGGTAGATCAGGGTTGCTATCGGAAGCTTATGAGTTAGTTAAACAACTGCCAGTGGATCTCCCAGAATATACATGGGAGACATTACTAAGTTCTTACAGAGTTCATGGAAATTTTGGACCAGGACAATTTGTTGCGCATAAACTTGTAAATAGTCAACCTTCAAGTGTAGGAATGGGTGCATCAAATACATATGCTGCTAAAGGGATATGGGCGGACATGGCAAACATCCGGGCATTACTTAACCATACTGAATTCAGGAAAGAAGTTGCATGCAGTTGGATTGAGATAAAGGGTCAGGTCTGTCAGTTTTTGAGCAATGACAAATCTCACCCTCAAATGGAGGACTTACACACGGAGTTAGAAAATCTTTCTGTAATCCTTGATGATATTGGGTGATAATGCATTTTTTGGCCTCATTTTTGCACTTTTCCTTGTGAAACAGTTGCAATGTGTTCTCCATTTCGTATGGCAGTGGTTATTGGATAATAGTAAGGCAAACCATGCTTATGAGGCATCGAAGTTACTGTGTTTTTTCTTTCTTTCTTCTTTTGTTCTAAAATTTCGGCAGTATTTTAAGGAGAAAACTGCAACCTACTCATGGTACGCCAATTCTCTGTTGTTTTAGGTCACTTCAATCGTAAGTATGTCATCTAAGTGCCTGACCACTATCAGATGTTGCGAACATCAAAGCAGCCATGTACATAGTAGTTTCAAATGCAAACAGAGAGTTTTCAATTTAAACCTTTATAATCTATAAAACCACCTGACATCATTGAACAACCACGAGCATCCAGAAACATGATGGTAATCAGCATCTTGACAAGACACAGGTTCAGCTCAGTTTTATGACGATTCACTAATTAGCAATGTGCAACATTCAACTCAGTGACCCACGTCTCAAAACATGGAATTAACAACACAGATTTTCTGAAAGAAACACCTACTCAAATAGAAAAGACGAAACCAACAAAATTTGGCCTAGTACAAAGTGGATTCAAAAATTACAAACACGTTTGACTTCAAAAACTGAAACCGATTCCTTCTAAGGACGCAATAAAGAAATAAAATACAATTAATTGACATACTTTTTAATGAAAGAAGTTTTGAGTGTGTAAGTTGGAAGGAATTACCTCAAATTTGGAGGGGTGGGAGAGAGATTGGTTCCAATTGCAAGGATGGAGGTGGAGGGTGTGCGATTGGGACGGCGGAACCCTATCGGATCGACAAACAACAAATTTTGGACTAGGACAATTTGTTGCGCATAGGCTTGTAAATAGTCAACATTCATGTGAAGGGATGTGTGCATCAAATATGTATGCTGGGAAGATATACTCAGTTATTGTTGAGTACTTCAAAATAGTAACAGCTTAAGTGTAACCAGACCTTCAAGTTTAGTAAACTGTCAAAGCCTACTAACAGTGGACCTTTCTCAGAATAAACTCAATGGAACCATACCTAAACAACTATTTTCCATTTCTTCCCTCTCAAAAATTCTTAACCTTTCACATAACTCTTTGACCGGTCCCTTGCCGAATGACATTGGAAACTTGACAAATCTTGCTGCTCTTTATATTTCCAACAATAAATTTTCTGGAGAAATTCCAAGCAATTTAGGAAATTGTTTTGGATTGCAATTACTCTTCATGCGAGGGAATTCTTTTGAAGGCACCATTCCTTCTTTGAGTGATTTGAAAAATATTCAGTTCCTAGACCTGTCTCACAACAACCTTTCAGGCCAAATTCCTCAGTACTTGGCCAAGCTTTCTTCATTTCTTCATTACTATATCTAAATCTGGCATTTAACAATCTTGAGGGTGAGGTGCCCGTTGAAGGTGTCTTCAGAAGTCCAAGTGCAATTCAAGTCTATGGCAACAAAAAGCTTTGTGGGAGAGTTCAAGGGCTGAAATTGCAACCGTGCCCCATCCAATCTCTAAAAAAGCCAAAGAAGCACAAATCTCTTTAAGTTGATATTGGTATTGACTATTGTTAACTCTTGGTTAGCATTAATGGTATGTTCTGTTTCATTTTTTTGCAAAAAAAAGTTGGAGATGAAGCCACATTCAGCGTCTTCCGTTGGGCATGTGCACCCTAAGATTTCTTATGAAGAGCTCCTCAATGCGACAGACAGATTCTCTCAGAGAAATATGATTCGTCCAGGTAATTTCGGGGTGGTATATAGAGGAGTTTTGGTCCAGATGACACAATTGTAGCAGTAAAGGTACTCAACCTTCACAAGAAACATCCGGCACAGAAACCTTGTGAAGATCCTCACTGCTTGCTCAAGTATCAATTTTGTGGGGAATGACTTCAAAGCTTTGGTGTACGAGTACATGCCTAATGGGAGCTTGGAAAAGTGGCTGCATCTAGAAGAGGGACAACCTCAGTATTGCAATAGATGTGGCTTCGGCATTGGATTACATTCATAACCAATGTCAAACCCCTGTGGCTCACTGTGATCTAAAGCCGAGCAATGTGCTTCTTAACAATGATTGCACTGCTCATGTGAGTGATTTTGGCCTGGCACAGCTTGTATGCAAATTTAGCAACGAAGCAACTATGAACCAGTTCAGCTCATATGGGATTAAAGGAACCATTGGCTACGCTGCTCCAGGTAAGTTTTTTTCTTTGGCCAGCCAGAGTTTGGAGCAGTATCTTACACAAAGCAGCCCTATTAGTTGCTATTCTCAAATACAGTTTTGCGGAACATTTCTTTCAACGAATTCATCAATCAAAAGTATACGATACATTGATAACTAACCACTAATTATATTTATAGATGCCTTCAAAATCCCCTTTTCCCCATTTCTACCTCTTTTTTTCCATCTTCATATGATGAAGTCATAGAGAAGAGGAAATAAGGAGTCTCATTAGGGAAGACGAGAGCGCCAAAATCATTATGGATTATGCAGTCCATAGTACACTGGTGTCTACTGCAATTTTATGTTTGCAGAATTTCGAACTTATATTTTCGACTGAAGCGTAAATGGCATAAAGTGTAAATATAATTTTAATGTATTCTACAGAGTATGGCATGGGTAGTGACGTGTCAACTCTAGGAGATGTGTACAGCTTTGGAGTTCTCTTGTTAGAGCTTTTTACTGGACGACAACCTACTGATGATTCATTTGAAGACAATCTGAACCTCCACAACTTCGTGAAAATGGCATTGCCAAGTAAAGGTCGGCGATTGTGGATCAGTCGGCTATACATAACGCCGAAGTTACAGGAAAATTAATTGACAGTAGATGTTTGACTGACCCGAGAAGTGAACTGAGGGCATGCTTGGTTTCTGTTTTCCAAATTGGACTCGAATGCTCATCAAATTCTCCACAAGACAGACTACGCATGAGAAATGCCGCCACTGAACTGCTTTCCATCAGAGAGACATTTCTTCGATCTGGAATCCACAAAGAACAGAATTACAGTCATACCCACAATCACAGGTGAAATTTCTGATATGTGCAGCATAGGAACTCACCAGTTAAAAGGTAGGATATGAATCTGATCAATTTCTTTTTAACAGATCCATAGAGTTCCCAAAGCAAAGTGAAAGCGATGAGTCCACACCATGATCGATCATGAGCCAAGAAACTGGACTTTATTAAAAACAATTTTTCTCTTCTTGGTTCAGGTTTGGAGGCGATGCATGTATTCTACTACGGGGATTGCTAGTGCCCTGCAAAAAATCGTTGCACTGTCTTCTTCTGAGTGGGCATATTGTGGACTACATGCATATATATAATTCTTGCTTAATCCGAAGAACTCTAGCATAACCAATCTAGACATGTCTTTTACTCAAAGCTTCTTGAAACTCGGCAATGATAATCGAGCAAATTTCACTAATTTGCAGCTTTTACAGGTCCTGTTTTAGCCTGATTGAATGAGCTTCTTGCCAAATCCGCTGTGGCAGGATCTAACCTTATTGTGGCAGTACCACTACCCATTTAGCCAGCACGAATCTTTTACAATCAACTACTGAAGGTGGGGTTAAATCCCACATCTTAGTGGCGCAATCGGTGACAAATTATGTAAATGAGGGGATTTTTGTGCAGAAATTTCCAAGAACATCTTTCCCATTTTTTTCATGGTTTGGATTCCCCAAATCCCTATCTTCATATCAGGAATTTCGAGGATGTTGTAGGTACTAATGTCAATCAAATATTGAAAAACTTTTTCATTTATATATCTACACTTGTCCACTTGGAACTCATTTGCTGATTTAAAAGGTTAATTTGGAGCCTCTTGCATGCAACCATTCACACTCTATATTGGTGCAAAAATATAAAAGGTACCTGCGACTCGAGAAGTCAAGCGAAAAATCTCCTAAAAATTCATCGTTTTTTCCCCAATGCTACCAGTCGCACTTTGAAAAGTGCTTACTTTTTGTGTACCAAAATGTTTTGATAGTATCGGCTGTTGGGTTTCTCAAATTGAAGAGAGAGAGAGAGAGAGAGAGAGAGAGAGAGAGAGAGAGAGAGAGAGAGAGAGAGAGAGAGAGAGTAGTACGTAGAAGGCGACAACTATGCCATTTCGAATCCCGGAAGTGGTGGTCACCGGAGGTGGAGAGCCGAAGGTTGTGGCGGTCGGCAGTGGCAGAGGTCCGCGGCGGCGGTGGTCGTGGCTCGTCGTCGTTCTCAACCTCTCCTCTTCTCTGTGTATCGAGTTGTGTGGGAAAGCAATTTCACGGGTAATTTCTTTTTTTATAACAGAGGGCGCGGACAAAAACGATGTCGTTTTGGGCCGTTGCTTTTGTTTTTCCCACATGACGCAGGTTGAACCCATGCCATGTTAAAAAACGACGGCGTTTTAGTTATGAGAACTATAAAGACGATTTCTATCTATATCAATCATTATTTAATGATCCGAAACATTATTCTCGTACAAATTATTATGACACATATGATGTACGAATATCTCAAAAATAAATTGGTTGCTAGTACTTAATCTATTTAAATTTGTATTTTTAAAAATAAACTTATACATTAGATTATATCCCTTTCCATATCAATAACTCTTAGAGAACTTTACATATACTTTCTAACAATGTGAGTGATATTTAAATGATCTAGGACATTCATATTGTAGAACGCAGAAAAATACAAATCTTTTAAAAATTTCATATTAATTGAAAATGAATTAGTAATTCATCTTAATAAATTTATGTTTCTTAAAATAGGTTTGGATATACTGAATCGAAACCATAATAAACCGGTTTCAATATAATCTGGCGTTCCACAGTGAAGGCCGCGAGTCTCATAGACTCGGCCAAGTCCGCCATGGACATACCAGTCGAAGCGCCAGTTGAAGAAGGTCGAGTTGACTCGGGCTTCGTCTCCGTGTTCGCAAGTTCATCATTGAGTGTATGGCCTCTCTCTCAACTCCTATTTACATATACGCGTGCATGTATGCTTGTAATTCTGATGTACTCAATTCCGAACCAGTGATGTCCAATGCAGAAATTACTACTCCTTTTTTGTCAAAATTTGCTAGGAATAAATCATTTGTCTCCAGAGGAATGAAAAATATAAGAATTTGGACCGAAATTGTGATAGTTGAGTCCCTCAAGGCCATAAATGTAGTGAAAAATGTGATTTTTTTTTTTAATTGAAAAATGTGGTCGAGTTGGCCTGGTCCGACTCGGCCTTGCTCTCTGAGTTCCCCCCTCTCCTCCACAATTTTAAAGAAAAATTATACAATGAGATACATATAATGAATATTTTGGAATTTTTATTTGATGTTTACAGCTTAAATTCTACAAGCGAGGAATATTTGAAGAGATATCATGGCAAACATCCGGGCATTACTTAACCATAGTGAATTCAAGAAAGAAGTTGCAAGCAGTTGGATTGAGATAAAGGATCAGGTCTGTCAGTTTTTGAGCAATGACAAATCTCACCGTCAAATGGAGGACATACACAGAGTTAGAAAATCTTTCTGTAATCCTTGATGATATTGGGTGATAACGCATTTTATAGCCTCATTTTTTCACTTTTCCTTGTGTAACAGTCTCTATGTGTTCTCCATTTCGTATGGCAGTGATTATTGGATAATAATAGTAAGGCAAACCATGCTTATGAGGCATCGAAGTTACTGCTTTTCCTTTCTTAATTGTTTTGTTCTAAAATTTCTGCAGTATTTGAAGGAGAAAAAAAAGTGGCTATCTGCCTCTAGAATAAGGCTGTGAATTCGATCGCGGGTATCGTATTCCTGCTTATGATTTTTGTTCTTGTGGAAGTGTCGGTCTTTGAAAATCTTTCTTAACTATAGAGATATACTAGTGATTCCATATTGGGACTTCTCGATTTTTCAGACATCCAAAAGCATTTCGGTTTTGTTCTTGCAGAGCACTTTGCATAGAATGGGTACTCTACAAGCTGCAAAAGATGCGACCTAAGCATGGCTTGGGTGTACCATGATTCTACAAATTCCCGGAAGAGGTATTACCTTACTGTTGCAGATCTACCAGTTCAAAAGAAACTTTTGTACTGGCCCTTACCCTTTTTAGCTATCCAATTTCATTGAAATTACTTCTGTTGATTGAATGAATGACATGTTCCAAAGGGATGGATTGGTGCTGATATGCATTTAAATCTTCCTGCTGCTATGTGTAAGGGTAACCTTAGTTTTGCATGCGCAATTGATCTCGTTACCTATGGCTTCTTAACAGGGTCCTGCAAGAGCACTGTACTTTATGATTTCTGCTTGACAGTATCGTCTCCAAAACCAGCTAAAAGCATGATGCAGCATAGGTAACTGGTACTTTTGGCTTCATTTCTCTGAAAAAATTGCCCTTTTTCCTACCATATCTCTTTTTCATCTTACTTTCCTTCCGCGAAAGAATGAGATTATATCTTGTTAGTATTCCATATCCCTTGTCAAGAAGTGTCATTTGTGCAAATTGCTATCGGAACATCACGCGCCCTTGCTCCAATAGCACCTATTAACTTCTCCCCTGTGAGATCAAGAGGGGAATTTGTTTTTGTGCAACCCTCCTTCCAAATTGAATTCCAACTGTTCAGTGCGAACTAATCAAGTTGGACCTCAGATGAGACCAACTTTTAGACAAGACGAGTCTTAAGTCCAATGGTGGCATACTCAACTCAACTCTATAGTTGGTCGCCATATGCACATTCAATGGGAGGATACCGCGTATAGACTGACCGACTATGATTTTATCAGAACAGGACAGTTCCAGTGAATCTCTATACTGGACTCAAAGCCCATATAGGCCTATGGCCAATGGACAGTTCCAGTCAATCTATCTGCAATGAGTTCTTAGGACAGTTGGAAAATTATGAGTTTTGCTCTTCCTTGCCACCACTTGGTCAACTGCCCTCTTTGAAAGAACTTGCCATTGCAAGGATGCCAAGGATAACAAAAGTGGGCCCGGAATTTTATGGAGAAAGTAGTTATTTAAGCAAATCGTTTGAATCTCTAGAGACTCTACGTTTTGAAGAAATGTCAGAGTGGGTGAATTGGTGCACATTAGATGTTGGAGTTTTCTCTCGGCTTCAAAAACTTGAGGTAATCAAGTGTCCCAAGTTGATTGGAGATTTACCGATGAATGTACATTCTCTGGTGAGACTTGAGATAATGGAATGCCAAAAGCTTGTGGCTTCAGTTCCTAGGATTACTTCTATACGTGAGCTTGTGTTGCAGAGATGCCAAGGGATATCGCTGGAGTGGCAAGGTATGACTTCTGTTGAAATAGTGGAGATTTCAACTGTTCCAATTTTGAAGGAATTTGCAAGCGAGCTGTTGGCACTAGCAAATCTGAAACAACTCAGTGTTTCGAATTGTCGGAAGCTAGTGGTCCCACGATCGTTGAGTCACTACTACACATCACTTGAAAGATTGTCCTTGAATTTTTGTTTTAGTCTCGTATCCCTCCCACTAGGTTTATTCCCAAAGCTTCGGTCACTGAAAATTGTTCGTTGTGTAAATTTTGAGAACCTGTTGATTCCAGACGGGAATCTGCCATTACTTGAGATGCTTACCATTCAATACTGCGATAATTTGGAATCTTTTCCTCGTGGAGGAATATCTGCTCCAAAACTGTTTTTTTTTTGGGTCTGTAATTGCAAGAAACTGAGTGCTCTGCCAGAACACATGCGCGCCCTCCTCCCATCTCTTCAGAGATTAATGGTATGGAAGTGTCCAGAAATTGAGTCTTTTCCTCAAGGGGATCTGCCCTCCAAATTACTTGTTCTTTGGTTCTGGAATTGCAAGAAACTTCTTGGTGGCTGGAGAGATTGGGGTTTGCAAACACTCCCCTCTCTTAGAACCTTAATACTGGAAGGTGAATCTGAAGACGCGGCAGAGTCGTTTCCAGAGGTGGGGCAGCTGCCCTCTACTCTTACAGAGGTCTGAATTGGACATTTGAAGAATCTCAAAGATTGAACAAAAGCGGCCTTCAACTTCTTGGCTCTCTAAAACTTCTGGACATTCTGGATTGCCCTCAGCTCAAATCCTTGCCGGAAGAGGGGCTTCCCACTTCACTTTTTGAGCTGCACATTCAGCGCTGTCCATTGCTGAAACCTCGTTGCCGCAGGGAGGGAGGAGATGAATGGCATAAGATTGCTCACATCCCAGTTTTAGTTATGGATGACCAAAATTATCTCGCTCCACCAGAGTCATCAGACCCTACTGTCTCGTTTTCTGACTTCTACACTGCATTCTAGTGAAAACCATAACTTTACACTTCAGGTATCTATTCTCCACTCTGTAGAGTAATAAACACTTCCAAGAAAAATTTGACATGTCAATCCATGTTCCATTCAGCTATTAATATTTCCCAGTTCTATTACTTATTAATTTTTTTTTGTCAATCGGTAGAGAATTTATTCAACTTAACGATAAAGAAGAAACATCAAACAGCACTTCCCTACAAATCCAGCTCGGAACATTCTCCTGCCAGGTTATAGGTTCGTCCAGAGATAGGGCAAACTTGGCTATCGCATTAGCCACCCTATTACAAGTACGCGGAACAAAAATAAAGGAACATGAAACAAACTTATTAGCTAATAAAAGTGTGTCCTCAATGATGACATCCAGGCAAGCTTTGACAGTCGAACAGCCTTTAAGCATCTTGATCACCGTCTGAGCATCCCCTTCCACTATGTAACTGTTACTCCAAGAACACAGTTCAGATCCCAGAGCATGTCTAATACCTTCCGCCTCAACCATTTCAGCCGACAAACTACATGTAATGGGCAAGGCAGCAGCCCCCAGAACATTACCGAGCTGATCTCGCACCACCACGCCCACACCCCCTCTTCGTTTGGTCACATCAAAGGCACCATCAACATTTATTTTCAATAATCCCTCCTCAGGTGGCTGCCACCGTTGGCCCTCAACTACAACCAACCCTCCTTCACCCTTCTGCTCTTTTCGAATTGCATGTAGAAACGTTTGGTGTTCATCCAATGCCCGCTCTAGAATTTCCGTTTCCGACGTCCATTGCTGCGTGAAGACCCAATTATTCCGTGCTATCCAAATGTACCAACCAGTTATTGCGAAGAGTCCCGCAGCCTCCATCTGAACCTCCCCATTCGTTGTGTTCCCCAACTCCTTCCATAGGTCCCTCAAATGTGAAGAGCTTGTAACTTCCGGTCGATATCTAAAGGGTGATAACAACCAAACTTTTGTAGCTCTATCACAATTAAGGAACATATGAGAAGGTGTTTCCTCCGCTAATCCACACAAAGAGCAGATCGGATCCAAAGGAATATTCCTTTGAGCTAAGGCCATATTAACCGGTATAATCCCATGTAAGCAGCGCCAAAGAAACATCTTCATTTTCGTTGGAGCCTTCATATGCCAAATCCGTTACCAGACCCCCTCATCATCCCCCTCATCAAATCCAAACCCGCTTGACTGACCTCTCTTGTGGACTAAGGCCCTTCTGCTTTGTATTAATTCCTTAGCTATGATGTATGCAGATTTAACCGAGAATTTCCCGGATGCCGTACATTTCCAAATCCTCTTGTCTTCAACACCAGTCACACTCAAAGGGATACTCAAAATCTGATCCACATCCCTATCCACGAAATGCTGTTTAATCAAGGGTTCTCTCCACTCCATGCGACTCGTTTCAATCAGCTCATTAACACATGTCATATTATTGCCATCTCTACGAGTTATAATTTTGGGGTAATGCTCATCTGACAACCACGGGTCATCCCAAATATTCACCTTCTCTCCGTTTCCGACTCTCCATCTCCAGCCCTTCATAATTACATCTTTACTCGCAATGATACTTTGCCACGCCCATGATGAAAGATTTTTCGTCTGTGCCTCAAGAAAAGATGAATTAGGAAAATACTTAGCTTTGAAAACTTTAAAGAACAGGGATTCATCCCCAACCGTTAATCTCCACCCTTGTTTCGCCAACATTGCTAAATTAAAGGCTTCCAAATCACGAAAACCTAATCCTCCCATGCCTTTAACTTGCGTCATCCTATCCCAACTCATCCAATGCATCTTCCTTCCCTCATCTGCCCCACTCCAAAAAAACCTAGCAATCAATGAATTCAACTTCTTACACAAACCCACCGGGAGTTTAACACAAGCCATAGCATAAATTGGTAGAGCCAACAAGACGTGTTTAGCTAATACCTCTCTACCCGCATGGTTTGTGAAGTTACCTGTCCAGCTCGCAACTTTCTTAACCACCAAATCCTCAATATACTTCAGCGCATCCCTTTTAGACCTTCCAATTATGTACGGCATTCCCAAGTACTTCCCTTCCTCTGAGCTGTATGTCGACATTCTTCCCGTTGAGCAGCCGGGGTGTTTGCACTAAACAAGATGGAAGACTTAGCAACATTAATGAACTGACCTGATGCCCGTTTGTACAGCTCCAAAATATCCCTAATTTCCTCACTTTCTTCCTTGTTGGCTTTGCAGTATACCAACGAATCATCCGCGAATAGAAGATGCGAAATCAATGGACCGTTCCTGCATATTCGAATACCCTTGAGGCGCCCTTGTTCTATTACTTATTTGGGATACCCAAAACTCCCAATTTTTTCTAGAATTATTTTTCTAGTATTTAGCGAACTTCTTTCCATTTCAGATTGATTTTTTCCCTTTGCAGTTGTCTCAACGGGAGAGTTGAAAAGGTAAAAAAGAAAAGAAAAGACAGATAGAGGTATTGACTACCTTTGGGAAGAGCCCAGGGAAAACAAAAAAGCCAAAAGTTCCACCTTTTATGGTTTTTTTTTTCCCTGTCCTTACTCCTTAGCTCTCTTTTAAAAGTTTTAATAATCCATCGGACTTTACTTTTTCGATTTAGCTTAGTCGAAACGAACCAATAAATTCAGTTTTTGACCAAAACCTGTATTTCTTTTGCTAGTGACAAAGAAATTCCTGAAAGGGTTGAGTTTTTGACATCCCAAACAGAGCTGCCTCCATAATTCTCAAAGAAGTGTGAGATTCCACATTCTGTAAGCCTGTCCTTGTTACCTCTCTTAAAGATTGAGCTGTTTGCTATTGAATTGGTGCTTGTATAAGCCTGTATGTTAAATTCTTTCCCAATATCATTCAACTAAGTTCATTTTTATTTCTGCTAATTTTTCTACTGCTGCCCAGGCTAGCTATGAGCACAGCTTTCCTACATTCTTGCTTGGTGTTCAACTTCTAGAGTTTGAAACTTAGCCGACTGATAACACCAAGAGGTGTTTACAGGTATGCAGGTTTGATCTCGCATCTTTGTAACAAGTACGTACCCGTTTGTTTTCTTTTCTGGCTTGTTAGTAAAATTCAAACTAGAGATGGGAACGTTTGAAGAGGATTGCCTTTTCAGTTTTTCTTGTACTGGTGCATTTCACTTGGTGTGATGCTTGGCTATAAAATGGCTTAATTTCAACAGAGATCAAACTTGAAGT
>JAXBDA010008811.1:0-13913 GCA_036023075.1 Gaultheria prostrata
TCTCTCTCTCTCTCTCTCTCTCTCTCTCTCTCTCTCTCTCTCTCTCTCTCTCTCTCTCTCTCTCTCCATGCTTTGATACAATCCCTTATCTAAAATTCTAAAATTCTCCACCAACCAAATAAATGTGAGAAAAGACTAAAGGAGGCTAGGCTGCGAAATCATTCATTTTAATTTAGCATGGTTTTGCTTGTTCCATTTCTTGCTTCATCTTGTTGTACATTTATTGAGTTGTGAGGTCAATCATGCTAGCGAAAAAGACCCAAAAAAATAAATCGTGTCCGCGTGTTTTTATATCCGATTTGGGTTTAAAAATTTCAACTTCGAGACTCTCATATTTTTTGATAGAGTATTTCATAAAAGGTGGATTCTCTGCGCACACTATTAAAGGATTGGGTTGTACAT
Organism: Gaultheria prostrata; assembly: GCA_036023075.1. NCBI lineage: Eukaryota > Viridiplantae > Streptophyta > Magnoliopsida > Ericales > Ericaceae > Gaultheria > Gaultheria prostrata. The sequence goes on from JAXBDA010008811.1 coordinate 403, forward strand.
TTGGTTACACGCCAATTTGACGATCGATCGATCGAAATAATACATCTAGAATAAACTCGCGCACTTGATAGAAATACGTTTAGCTCAAAATAAATGTGTTCGTCCCATAAATCCCAAGGACTTTTGAAACAAGTCGCCCACAATATAGATTCAGATACAATGAATGTTCTCATCAAAAATATTGTAAAGGGTAGAATTATGGTACACCCCGTAGAGTTCATAGGGAAGTGTGTGGTGTTGGGAAGTGTGTAAAACATGGTGGTGGTGGTGGTGGTGGTGGTGGTGGTCAAAAAAGTAGAGCAAAAGTGCAGACCGTAAAAGTCAAAGTTGGAAGGAAAACATTCGGGTAAGGTTTAGGAAACGGACAAAATGATGTCCAGAAAGCTGCCGCACGCCCGCCCATGCATACCGTCATTCATATTGCGTTTCAGAGAGTGAAAGAATTGTCAAAGAAGTGTCAGGATTTTATATTCACGTGAACACCATTGGGAGTAAGTAATTATTCCATCGTGGCGGTGCCCCGAGACCTTTGAATACGCGTTCGATCGTATTATGCTCGAATAATTCATTTTCGTAATCGCACGGAACCGGATTTCCAGGAGTGCGGAGGTCATTTGTGTCCCGCTCTTTTTTTTTTCACAAAATATTATTTGAATAATTATTTCATGGTCTTAGGACATTGCTAATTGCCAAGTAGTGCCACAAAACCCTTTGCCACCACATATCTTTGTGGAGTTCATCCATGTAGTAATAAACCACACAAAAATGTACGGTAAGTATCCACTACTGTGTGATGTTATGAAAAATGATTATTTAATTAGTGCTCCCGAAGAAGCTCTACGTGGTGCTCCAAGAATTTTTTCCATTGTACATTGGTATCATAGCCACATACTTGGCAGTGGAGACCGTACCGGTATGTTGTAGGGGAGGCTCACGTGGTGCTTTAGGACCACTTAATAATTTCTTGCAGTATTTTTGCAATACTCTCTTTTACTCTAACCTGATTACCTGAATCATGGATGGATTACATTATCGTTTTCTTACAAAATTGACAGCCGGTTTTCCGAAATATACTCCCTCTGTCCCTTTTTAAATGTGTGCTTTGGGAAACGTGTATTTTTTAGGACGTAAAAATATGTATTTCTACTCAAAAATTTTGAAATTTTTTTGCACCAAATTAAAGTACTCTTTGAGCACTTTAATTTGGTGTAAAGAAAGACATAAAATTGTATAGAAAAATACATTTTTTAGGGGTTTGAAAATGCACGTATTCCCATTGTACACATTTAAAAAGGGGCGGAGGGAGTATTTCTTTTTCACCGTCAAATATGCTCAAAAAGTTGCCGTTAGCAAAAATAAAAATAAAAAATTTACTGGATGGGGTTTTCAAAATATATTATGCACCATTGTTTTTGTCTTTCCATTATGTATACAATTTGTACGGGGTTTCGACTAACTTATTTATTTTCGTCTTTTGCTGAATTTTTCTTATTTTAAATAACAACATATGTAGTGCGGATCAAACATGAAAAAAGCTTAGAAAAGACTAAAATGATCCAAAGCAATTAGTCTGTTTTAGATTATTTTTGTCTTTGATAAATTTTTTAGGGTTTTTTTCATAATCTTTTACGTAATTTTTAAAAAAGAAAACTAAATCAAAATATACAAAGAGGGCCAAACTTTATCTACATATTATGTAGTCCTTTTTTCCCGATAATTATAGTATTTTTTTTTTTTGGTAAATATAATTATACTACATCCGTCCCATATTGTTGGGTCTCTTTACCTTTTTGAACTTCTCAAAAAATTATTTATATCTCATAATCTATGATGTTTTTTGTCATTTCAACAACTTTGTTTAATAAAACTAATTGAAATCTATCAAACAAGATCCATATTGAATATAAAAAACTTAACAAATTAAAAATTATAGACAATTCTTTGAGATGTCCAAAAAAGGAAAAAGGTCCACCAATATGGGACGGAGGGAGTAGTATTTTATAGTCTTTGAATGTTAAAAGTAGGAAACTTGTGGATATGGTGTCAAAATCTGGAACCCTCTAAATGATATTACTGAAATTTGGGGATGCAGGAAGAGCAAGATGAGATTAGATCAAGAAAAGGTAAATCAGAGGCTCTGGAATGGAACGATTACAAGTCAATGCCATTTACCCAATGCGTAAGTGAATTTCCACCACCCTGTTTTTTTCCGAATAACGGTTCATTTGATTTCTAATCGACGTATTTTTTTACATAGAAAGCTTGTAATTTCTTACATTTTGCAGGTTGTTAATGAAACCCTAAGAGTCGCCAACATAATTAGCGGGGTTTTCAGGCGAGCAATGACCGACGTCGACGTAAAAGGTAGATTAAAAAAAAAAAACCCATCAATATTATCTAAATAAGAGAAAATAAAATGTTTTATAGCTTTGATTAGACATCACTCTTGCTTACTTTTACAAATGAGATTGAATTATGTGTTGGGCCTAATGTGATGTAAGATTAGAAGGGGCTCGTACATGTTTTCCGGTACGCTGTGAATACTCCGTTGTTTAAAAAAAAAAAAAAAAACTCGGGAAAAATTAACTGGCAAACTGAGTCTATAGGTCCATCTTTGACGGGAATTACCGGAAGAAATAGAGATAAAATTTAGCAAAATAAATTGGTTAGGGGTACCTAGATTGTTGCAGTAAAATGATACATACATGTTCCATCTTTGTTAACAGGTTACACAATTCCAAAAGGATGGAAGGTTTTCGCTTCTCTGAGGGCTGTACATATGAATCAAGACCACTTCAAGGATGCTCGCACGTTCAATCCATGGAGATGGCAGGCCGATTCGGGAACAACAAACTCCTTGAATCTCTTCATTCCATTTGGAGGTGGGCCACGGCGGTGCCCTGGTGCAGAGCTTGCTAGGGTTGAACTCTCAGTCTTCCTTCACTGCCTCGTCACTCAGTTCAGGTATGCTCATCTAGTCGACTGCATCATATTATGTTTTCTAGCAATCTAGCTATTTACCTCAGTCGGGTGCTTTTGATTATAGTTGGGTTCCTGCTGAAGAAGATAAGCTGGTCTTCTTTCCGACTACAAGGATGCAAAAGCGGTATCCCATCAATGTGCAACGCCGAAATCTAGTAAGTTAGGAGGCCAGAGAGTCTGACTCCACCTTGTAAGGTAGAATGCCAGAAAAAAACAAAAAGTACCAGAGTCAGAGAGAAGAATGCAGCAGAAGAAATTTAATATTTTCAATCATGCAATAAGATTAGTAAATATATTAGCGGATAGTGTAAATATGTAAATGGATGATTTAATTGAGTTGAACTTGAATTATACAGTATGTTATTTGGGGTCAAATTTGCCCATTACCAGACTACATGCATTTCCAAATAGACGCTAAAGTTCCAGTAATCTGATTAAACTTAAAGCAGAATAGCACGTAAAGCAGCGAAAACAAACACTATCCAAAGTACATAAGAAATATAAGGTGGAATTTTAGTTACCAATTGGATTCTACGTGAGAGCGACAGATGACAGGAACGGATGCACTGATTTGTATCACTTGGTACTGCAACAGGTAGAAACAGTGCTCTAGTGTGTCAAATGTTGCAACGGGAAACCAACAATCGAATACTGGAACCGGTTTTGGCATCGGATGGCCATGGTCGGCAAACAAAGAATTGGCAATGTTTGCAAGGCCATGGTTGTCAAAAAAAAAAAACTGTTGTTGACTGCCTGGGTGTTCTGGCTAGAAGAAAACTTGAATGAACTTTCCTTTATTATCAGACCAAACTAAGGCGAAGAACTTCAAATGCATTTCTTTAGTCCATCTGTGTTGGACAAAAGCACATTCTCAGCATCGGCAAACCTACCAAAGCTAGCAAATAAGTTGGACAATAGCACATAGTCAGCCACCATCTCTCCTCTCCATCTCTAGTATCTTCCTCATACCGCGCTCTCCCATCTGTACATTGCCATGGAAACTACAAGCTCCCAACAACGTCCTCCAAATCACAACGTTAGCGATCTCAAGAGTAATCAAACATCTTCTCGGCATCTTCTAACCTACCTGCCTTGCGCAACACATCAATCAAGCATCCATAAAATTCAAGACCCTCATTAACTATCTTTTTGAAAAATTCAAGACCCTCTTCGACCAAATCCCCATCACTACAACTCTGCAAGCACTTGCAATACTCAAGAACATTACTTCATTACCCGATTTGGCTTCAAAGACTCGTCTTCCATACTTTTTAAAATAAACCACTGCTTGCTTTCCATTATGTGGTTTGCAAACCAGGAGATAACGGATGTCCATGAAACCAAATTACACGTCTTGGCATCCGTTAAACCAAAGACTATTGCTGCACTCTCCATGCATCCACACATGGCATACGTATCTACAAGCGAATTCACAACTCAAATATCTGAGTCATTAAACCCGCTTTTGTCCCTGTAAGTATGAACAATTGGCCCTCAAAACACCAAGATTCCATGTAGCAGAAAAATTGACAGGATTGTAACTTTTTTTTTTTTGATCAGCAATCGCCAGGATTGTAACTTGAGTTGGTTTGATATCCTTTCTTACCATTGTCCGAAACAAACACAGGCATATGATAGTCGTGAGGTTAGGTGCCAACTTAGTTGGGATGTTTCCTCACGCTGTAATGCCGTCGTTCCTTCATCCCGTTAATCTTTGTAATTCATTCCAAAGATTAACAAAATTATCTTTTGCCTTGCAAATATATATATATATATTTGTCCGCAACAAACACAAAGATTGGAATAACATTGGAATTCGGCATCCGGTCAAACAGAGAACGGGCCTGGCCAAGCTCTGCCCACTTGATAAAGCCAGTAATCAAGGCATTCAAATTTCAAGGTGACGAGTTGCTTTCAGGCATTTGGTCGAACAATTGCTGGGCTTCGACTAAAGACCCCCAATCGCCACGCATATTGACAGGCGGGATTGGAACCCGGCTTCCACAGCACCCAAATTGGTTTTGCAGCCAGACAGCAAATGCTCTGATGAGAAAACAATAGGTGTAGCTTTTGAAAGAGACTCCATGCGATTCGCCCAATGCGGAGGCGAATTTCACCAGTTTTTAACTTGCGTACGTAGTACGTACGTACTACATAGTTTTCAGGAAAAAGTGTAAAGTACATTGATGAAGAGTTGATCTAATCTAACCTATCTTCAATGGAATCAGAAGTAACAGCAGCACGCAGTTTTAGCGGGACAGATGACAAGAACTGCCGTTGGCTATTAAAAAAAAGAGTTCTTTGATCAAAACAGCTACAGTAAAATTGGGGGTTTTGGTGTGCAGAGGATGATACAATGCACATAATAACTCTTTAGAAGAGGGACGAAAGATCAACGAGGTCGTCGCCTCTGATGGGTCAGGGACAGACAACTCGAACCTTCCTCCATATGGAAAGAGAAATGTCAGTATCCATGCTTGATGTTGAAAAATTTGTGGGATTTGTTACTTTTTAGTTCAGTCTGGTAATTCTAATTTGTGGGATTTTGGATTGTCACATTAATGTGCTTTGACTTTTGAGTGCTTTAATTGTGTTTTCTGTCCTCCAATTAGGGGTGGGCGTCGGGTTGTGTCGTGTCGAAATGACCTGTTTTACTAATCGTGTCGAAAAACTGAACCCTTACCTAACCTGTTAATATTCGTGTCGTGTTCGGATTGACACGATTAACTTGTAAACGACCTATTTAGACATATTTGACCCGAACCCAACACGAATTGACATGATTAATTCGTGTCATTCTCGGGTTATGCGGATTAATTCTCGAGTTATGCGGGTTAATTCGTGTCATTCTCGGGTTACCGTGTCGACACGAATAGACGAACAAGTTAATTTGTGTCATTCTCGGGTTATGCGGGTTGAACTCGAACCTGACCTATTTACTAATCGTGTTCTCGGGTCGTGTCATATACGTGTTTCGTGTCAGAAATACTCAACACTAACCCGCTAACTTTGTGTCGTGTTCAGATTGTGTTATCGTGTCGTATCATAAATTTCCACCCCTACCTCCAATGGCATTGAAACAAAGTGTACAGGAAATTTTAGAGGCATAGATCTGTCCAACGACTGATTACCCAAGAGGTGTATCATGTGCATCTTTGAAGTTGGAAGGGATGGGAGATATTTAGATCTTTGCAATTGAACTAGTTCTGCAGTTGAGAGGCCATGGAAAGAATACCTACATATGGAGCGGGGAGGTCTGGAAAATATTTATGTTTGGATAACCCATCAATCGAACTCCCGGCCGGCGAATATGTGCCATTATCATGCTATTTACTCTTTAGGTTACTCAGGAATATGGTTCTGCAGTATATTCTTAGTTTAGTGTAGTAGACTAGTAGCTATTGGAGGGTGTTTTTTTCCAATCAATGTAGTCTGAAACCAACCGTTACTGGAAAAATCATGTTTTGCTACCCCGAGAACGATAAAGGAATCACTTCAATTTCGATGTTTTGTGTGATATAGCTGCAGACCAATTGCAAAATCATGTTTTGCTACCCCGAGAACGATATCGAGAGTGCAATTAGGTGACAGGAGAAAGGAGGTCAGGAGTTCAACTTATCTTTCAATGTGTTAATCTTACTATTCTAACAATAGTACCGACTCCGCTGATAAAAAAATAAAAATAAAAACAGTAGTGACTCTGGTAAGAAAAACTAAATAAATAAACTACTGGCTATGGAAGTTAGGCAAGTTCAGATATCCTTTCAGACTTACCTTGTCCTCCACTGGCAGAGCCAATAATCTTTTCCAAATGTGGTTTATCAGTGCATTGGACTTTAACTTTAGAGTCACAGCAAAAGTATTTGGTTACAAGACATTTCTAGGCTGGTAAATGGGCAGGTCTAAAAGGGCTTCAAATGCTGATCTAGCTAGTACTTTAACAACAGTCCTAGAATATTAGGGACCAAACATCCTTCACATTTTGTGTCCGTTTAGCATTTACAATTTGAGCATACCTGTTTAACAAGCATCAATAGTACCATGTTGCGGAAGATGCATGGAAATACATAAATGGCCTGTTCTGGTTATACATGTACACTTTGAAAAACCCTATCGATGATTTTCGTGAGGCTGGGAAGTTTCCTCAAGGCACTTGATTAGTTGATTAGGAAAAAAATAAAAAAGCAATAAATTACAGTATGAATGTATTTTCAGCAGTAAACTTTATCGCCCCTACATGTAAGGTAGGATGAATGGATGATTGATACAGCCCTCCACACACGTACTCAAAGTGATACAAAAACACTAGATCACTACCTCTCTCCCCCTATTATATACATAAATCCATCTGATGGAAATCGATCAAACAAAAAAATCTATCTGATGGAATGATATATACACAAGCTCCCTGCACGTATTTACTTCGTAAGCACTCGGTCACAGATCTCTCCTTCGGATAAAACCTGTGAAAACCAGAATGAATAGAAATTAAAGCCAGTGTAAGCAACTAGATGTACGCGAATCAGAATGATAACTAGCAGTATGGTGGTAGTTTGTTTCGTCATACTTTAAGGCAAACATTATGTGGGGAAAGAAATTATTACCTGAAACCTGGCTCTGGAAAACTGTGAATGATCAAAAAGAATTGAAATCTCCAGTTGGATCATGGTTGTGGATTTTTCTTCATTGTGTTACTTCACTCTTTCTGCTTGGAGTATTTTCTGGTACCTCGGGAACCCTTTTTTGCAGGCGGACACCTGCGCAACATTGTTGAAGATTATGAATTTTAACTTACTTTTGGTTTTGCTTATTATACGGTACATTAGATATCGAAGACCTAATTAGTCTCGTAAGTTTAATTCGTGGAAAGAAGCATAAGAACTGTTCTTGCTCAAGACTAAGGGCCCTGTGCTAAAACTCTCTGCAGAAGACCAAAAAACAGACTCTAGTAAACGATACAGTTCCAAAAACAAGGTGAAAATTTAGAACAAAGGGGCCTTTAAGTACTTTGTCCGGGGATGAAATATTGAAATGCGTCGTTATTGAGTGTGATATGAAGTGCAAATCTTTTTTTTGATAACCGGATGTTATCCAAGTGCAAATCTTACTACTGCAAGAGTTGTAGTTTTCTCTTCCTAGACTAGAATATTATGCTTATGCGCGTGACCAAATTACCAAATTCTATAATGGCCCAATTAAATTGTATATTTAAGTATATATACTCTTTGAACCGTTTGGTGTATCTATCTCTGTCCTAGCACTGGCCCGAAGGGGCCTAATTAGTGTAAAGACAGGCCTAACAAAGCCAAAAAATTTAGAATAATGTTAGGGACACACCTCTTCACCACACCTGCTAGCATGACACTATTTGAGTGGTGATGAGAGAATAAGCACTTTGAAACCACTTTGTAACCACCATTCATACAGTGTCACACAGGCGGGGTGTGGTTTGAAGTGTGGCGGAGAGATGTGTCCCTAGCAGTATTGATAAATTTAACATTAAGATCCTGTTAACAAATTTAAAAAAATCCTTCTTGAGTGAGGAGGCCCTCTTCTAGAAGAAAACTGGGATTCAGGAATTTCCAAACTTGGTAGGTGTCAACTATGAAAACATATGAAAAATTGTGGCAGTTGGGTCAGGCAACATAGGGGTCAAATTTTTCCCATCTGAAAGTAAGAAATGTCATACAGCCTCCACCTACACATTAGACTTGAATAAAATCTTTATTATATCATTTATCAGCTGTTGACTTTTACTAATTTGAGTTGACGATACGCCTCCTACTCGTTTGGTGAATTGCCATGCTTATTCCCAGGGTAGCTCAAATAATACTAGCAGGGATGAGTTTAAAACCGAGAAATTCTGAGTTCAAAATTTGGTAATCTTTTGGAGCCAAGTCGCAAGAGCTTTTCTTGTAAATTTCTTAGTCCCGATGTAGAGTCGGCTTTGACCGGACCGGAAGGAGATTTAGTCGAGATGCATGCAAACTTAGAAAAAGAGTTGCCATGGTTATAGAAAAAGTGGAGAGATCACAGCTAGACTTACAGCTTCAATGTCAATTTTGTAAACCAGGAGCTTCCTTTTCTCTCTGCAAGAAGTTCTATAGGCCACAACTACATGACCTATAGCCAAAGCCAGGGAACACACGAACAAAGCTACTTCCATGGCTCGAACACGGCCCCCTCCGTCGACACCCGAATCACCGAACACGAACGAAGCCTTCGCTGATACAAGCACAAGAGAAGACACGGAGCACAAAGTCGCAATGCCCAAATACGGCCCCCTTGAAAGTCTCGGTCCATCACAAAAACTATAAACACCTACAACAACAACAAAAAGAAAAACATATTTTTTAATCTAAACGAATCGAACCGACACAGTGCTGCATCTCAATAGATGATGTTGTGAGACTTACATAGTATAACAGCGGACCTAACGAGGGAGATAAGAGGAATGTCGATGAGAGAGTAGCGGAAGTCGTAGTTGCTTACATGGGAAGAAAGAGTATGCAGAGAGAGCAAGGAAGAGGAGGAGAGAGATGCTGAGAGGAGAGCCGAAGGAAGAAAGGTGTCAGCGACAACGAGGAGGACCGGAGCCGAGAACAAGAGGAAGGAAATCACCATGGTGATCAAGAAGAAGAGTGTCTTGACTCCTCTTAACACTCTGCTTGTTCTGCTTTGTTTTGAGAAACCCATCTTCTAAATTCTCTAATTCTCTCACTCTACGTGGGTGTAGAGGGAGAAGATGGAGACATTAAAAGGGAGGAGAGAGAGGGAGAAAATGGTGATGGATTTGTCTTGTGACGATCACTTGGAACTTTACACGCGGAGGAGGGTATTGGTCTGGTCAATTTTGCGAAGCTTCTGTAGCATATACGTAGGCTTTATCAACGGTAACACCTAATCAAAATCTTCAACGAAAATGATCATTCAATTTTTTATTATGGATTTGTTGATTCAGGGGTTATTGTGTGTGAATGGGGAAATTCTTTTATTTTACATGATAGAATGAGGCATACGTTACCTTATTCACACTTTCACAGGGCCGGTATTGAACGGGCTCAAAGCGAAATATGTGGCCTCACATTTAATGTTTCATAAAACAAAAAATGATTAGCTTAATACGAGTGTCTAAAAAATTATTGTAAGATGCGTACATATGAAGTGGTTCGAAAAGGAGTATGAAATTTGTATTGATATGTAGAGTTTTTTTTATCATTTTTTTCACCAAAGTTACCAAAATCCATATCTTTATATAAATTTTAAATAGGTAATTTTATCGTGAAAAAACAATTGAAATGACTCTTCAATATTTCTTGAGACGTGTTTACTTTCTGTATTCAACAAAAATAATATAGTTTGCGGGTCGTATATACAAGTTGGACCAAAAAAATAGATAATGCAGAAAAACTAAATAAATAAGGCTTAAGGAACGGAACTCGTAATTTTTTACAGGCCTAATCTAAGTGCATTGACATTCGCAAATATCGCAATATTTTAAATCAATTCATGATTGTTGTGTATTGTCCAGCTACCATTTTTAATTAGGTTTTGCTAGATATCATGCATGATGTGTTCATTCTAAAATTTTCATTTTTCTAAGTAAATTGTGTCAAAGTGTGTTCTCGTCATTGGAAGTTTCTTTCTAACCAAGGCACATCCGCACATTTAATTACGTGCAAAATTTGTCTTCGAGAATCCTTTAATTGTTTATGTGTGTGACTGTTTTGCAATAAATTTGGGTACTTCCATGAAAGAATTAAATGAAAATTAATGATATCACTATATGTTGGAGTATTTACGTGTAAAGTATTTTTTAGGCTGTAACTGGGCGTTGGGACCCCAGTTGAAGCAAGATCATAATCCTAATCACCAAGATAATGTAAACAATTGTTTTGTTGCAAACATGACACCAACAAACAAATCGTTAACCCGGGTTTGTCCAAGTGAACATGAAAAATTAATAAATATTTGTCATTTATGAAGTAACATGTTCGAATCTCACCAACGTTAAATATTTGAAAACTTGGGACCACTGAAAGTCTTGCTCAATTGTTAGTTTGAATGCTCTTTAAATTAGTTGAGGTACGTGTAAACATACGAGACATCATCGTTAATTCTCCTTGTTAACTTTTCTTGGTAGTTAAGGGAAGAAGCCAAGAGGGCTTGTGCACGTGTGTACAAAACACGGATGAAACACGGAGGGAGGAGAGCCAGGAGGGACACGGAAACGTGGGGTGGAAATTGGGGTGACACGATTGCTTCGCCGCAACTTCTGGAAATCTTGGAGGCTGTCTTTTACTTTGCTCCCAACCTTTATGAGCCATCCTCATCCAACCAATTAAGAAAGGAAGTTTTTGGCCCTTAAAATTTGATTCACCAATGCTAATTAGACACTAGAATCTTGTTTGTTCGGTTTGGGATTGGGTTTGGGTTTTGAGTGGAATGAAAAATCGGAATAATGATTGAAAAGAGATAGAGAGAGAAATGATTGAAAATAAGAGACAATGATTAGAAATTGATATGATTAAAGGGAAATAGGGATAAAAAAATTTAAATTTGGGTCTTGAGACCCAAACCAAACGAGGCCAAAAAACTTACAAATTATTATACTAAAAAGTATACATGTTATTACCGCATCAATGCATAATGTAATACATGAATGCACTCACCCACTAAAAGAATACCACGTGTACATTTAGTACAATAGTTAGTACTCCTAAATTGGTTAGTAGGGATGGAGCCGAGGGGGTGCCAATAGACGTGGTCGCCCCTGCCAAAAAAAAAAACCTCTAGTTTTATATAAGAAAATTAAAAAATTAAAAAAATTCCCTATCAATTATATAGGCTCGCGCTTGCATAGTGAAATTTCTGGCTTCGTTCCTATTTTTTAGTGCCTCTAGACTTTCTCAAATTTTTATTTTTTTTGGGAGGGGGAGTTGTAATTTACCACGTTTATGTAGTAACATAGTATTATTTTAGAGAGAGTCTACGTGAATATATTTGTGTGCACAAATGTTTTTGAATCTCACAAAATTATTATACTAATAAGAAATTCACGTCAATCAAACGATTCTAAAAACATACGTGTTCAGATTTGTTACCACAGCTCTATTTATAATATTCAGTAATGCAACATTTTCTATTGAGGTTATTATCTATTTATAATATTCGGTGATGCAACATTTTCTATTGAGGTTGTAATCACGTGTGATAGGAAGAGTTATGCTTTTATTTGCTCCATGAATTATGGTCCATTTTGAGTTACGATAACTAACATCTTATGATAGTTATGAACTCGCATATGCAAACGCAAAAATAACTCGTATATGCAAACGCAAAGACAAAAACAAGCAATGTCAAACATGTTTGGCAATTGGCACAAGATGGCCTATTTTTTTTGGTGCTACGGAAATTCACACAAGATGGCCTATGCGCACAAGCGAAAGAGATACTATGCTACACAAGATCGCTTAATCACTAGACATATTCATGCTAACTCACTTGCACCTCAACTGACACTAGTGATCAATTTCAAGGGTGCCAATCAGTTTTTCTTCTTCCCAGCTGCATCTGTACATCTCTTTTCTAAGCTAATTAATGGTGTGCCACTAACTTGGTTTTTTGGCTTTTTAGCTTTTTTATGTGAGAACTCGAAAAACGCGTTTGCTTTTTGTGATTTTTTATGTGATGTATTGTGAGGGAATGACCTGTCTCTAAAAATGTAATAAACTAACTTTTTGACTTTTTGAGTTAGTCGAACAGAGCATTGCACCATTATAGGTTTTATAATAACCAATACATAATTTGACTGGTTCCACTAACTAATACACATTCCCATTGTATTTGGCACTGAACACGTCAGTAATATACATGCACCTTGTGCTAGTGGGGAGTTGGATCTGCTGACTATTTTAATTAGGTTACTATGCAAATCTCATTAATTAAGTAGATCGAGTGCCCATGCTTTTATTAGTAGTAGAAGATCAAACCATAGGGACTTTCGGTAATTTAGAATTTGTACCTACCAATTGTGGATTGTGGTAGTTCAAAGATATGGTCCATAACTGTCCACGATACTCCATTCAAATGTGCATGGTAAGAGCAACCCCAACAATAACTCCTCAAAAAAGTTTGTGAACAGTACATATATCTATTATAACTTGACATTTTTTCTATCAACACTCCTTATTACCCTCCCTATTTTTAATAAATTATAATATATGGGGGAAAAGTAAGAGAGAGACAAGAGAGAGAGAATAAAAAAATAAAAATAAAAGAAAAACAGGCAGCAAAGAGGGTGGGGAGGAGAGAGAAAAAATAAAAAAATGGGTAGGGAGTGAATAGTGCCTCCCTAAATGGGGGGGTTTTTAGGGAGGCACTATTCATTTTTGTATTTTAGGGAGGGGTTTAGGGAGTTTGTTGGAGCCTAATATTGGGGTTTGGCTCCCTAAAATAGTGATGAGAGCCAATTTAGGGAGTTTGTTGGGCTTGCTCTAATTAAAAGAAACACTTGTACCACTAACACT
>JAXBDA010008812.1:0-13912 GCA_036023075.1 Gaultheria prostrata
TGTTCACTGCAAGTTTTGGAGGCAAAATGGAAAAAAAAAAAAACTGTTTTGTCAAAATGGTGGGAAAGTTTTGGAGCCAAAATGAAAAAAAAAAACTATTTTTGACAAAATTTTAACTAGAATTTGGTAAAAGAGTGGTTTTCCATTGGAAGAGGTGATATCAAATCAAGTTTTTGACCAAATTTTTACTCAATTTGAGTAAAAATTTGGTGTAGGAGTGGAGATGCTCTAAGGTGATGTATATTTGGTGCATACCAAATGATGTACCCATAACAATGCTTTATGTTAAAAGTGGGTGAATGCGTAAGGATAGTTTAGTAATTTCACAAGGATAAAAACATTATAAAAAAAAAGGGTACTGCAAGTGGATATAAAGGGAATTTAAAAATCATTCTCCAACATATATCATGCCACTAGAGCTGTAAACGAAACAAATTGTTCGAGTTTTTTTTTGCGGTTTTTTTATCACGTAAGTGTTTGGGTAACTTACGTGCAACTCAACTAATTTTGAGGGTGAATTTTCACTAAAAATATCGTCTTTTCACTATGGTCGAAAGTGGATGTAATTTTCGCTAAATGGTTTTGTGATGTATATGAGGAGAATAATTTATCTTTCTACTAAAAATATCTGATAATGCCGCTAAAAATATCCAGATAATGCCATTTTGGCGATATTGAAAACTCAGCTTGCTTGCACTGCAAAGTAGCCAAAATTTGAAAATGAAGGCACTGCAAAGTAGCCAAAATTTGAAAATGACGGAAGAAGGGCACCGGTACCACGGTTGCTTGTAAGCTTCCGAATCCCATGTGAAATCACCAAAACTACGTACTGTTACTATTTTGGATACCACAAATCCTTGTTTGGTTGCATTTTCAAAATACTCTTTGGAGTGTTGGGTAAATCCAAAAGTACACAAAAAAATCTAAACGTACTGTTACTATCCCTGAATGCTTAATTTGTATTTTCCATGTACGATAATATCTACCCATTAGAAAATATCATTAAGACCATCCCAGGCATCCCAATCTATTACTCTCTCTGTCCCAATTTGTTTGTTCACTACGAATATTCGTGTCATTTTTAAACGTTTATAACTTTTTATTTGTAGTGTTTTTAAAGTTTTTGAAAATTTTATCTTATAGAACTAATTGAGATCAATCAAATAAGATCCATATTGCATATAAAAAACATTATAGATTGAAAACTATAAGAGTTTTAAAAAGACACATAAAACCGTAGTGAACAAACAAATTGGGACGGAGGGAATAATATTTTTTACTTAGAATAGGAAATTCCTTAAAACTCAATCCACTCCTTCACTAAGTTTCGCCAAAATTTTCTTCAAATAAGAGGAACTCAAATTCTGTGTCAGATTTACACTTATGCCATATCAAGCTTCTAATTCAACGTGTGCTTAGATTTGAGACTGTCTATTGGAGTTTTTCATATTATCAAGTAATGTATTTACTTAAATTTTTACTCAAATACGTGTAAAGACCAGAGTGTTTTTTTTTTTTTTTTTCTTGATCACAAATGAATAATCCTACGGCCAGGCCATTTGGACCCACCTGCATAATCCAAACCTACGGGAAAACTAGCGCAGCCACACCGCCACGACCCCCACTTACGTTCAGGGTACTCACCCAGCGAGAAATCGAACCCTAAACCTTGGGGTGTTCCCCCACGGCCTGGCATCCATCCGCATCACTCTGGGTGTGTGGTAAAGGCCAGAGTTGGTCTAACCCATCAAAATCCCCCAACTAAAAATCAAATTAGATTTAAAAAAAAAAGGAAAATGGTGAGTAGATGAACAAAGTAGAAAAATATTACAGTACTACCTGGTAAAGGAACAAGGCCTTTTGCCACAAGATGTTTGTACTTTGTATAACCCAAGAATGCAGCAGCACTAGTCGTCCAGAAAAGTGCTTCAGGGACCCCAAATTCCTCAGCAGCTTTCACAGTAAAACTCATACAACCATCGGAAACGATGCACGTCACCGGCGGGCCACCGTTGGACAAAACGGGATCGTTCAGTTTATAGAGCAATTCGCGAAAGTGGGGTAAGCAGGTTCTGTTGGTGGATAAGCAGAGAGCAGGGATGTCTTGCGTAACGTCGGTGTCGGTGGACGGCGGGAGGCCGTCGGGGACGGTTTCGAAGCGAAAGTCCGGCAGGCCGTCGAGGGAGTGGGGCCCTCCGGTTTTGAGTAAACGTCTGTGGTTGTACTCTGTGTTTACAAAGGTTATGCTGAAGCCTTTGGAGTGGAGGAGTTTTGATAGCTTTAGCATTGGGTTTATGTGGCCTTGTGCTGGGTATGGTATGCACACTGCGTGTGGCTTCTTTTCTGCCATCTCTCTCTCTGTGGGGGTTGCAGTGTGGAGAGAGGGAGGAGCTCCATACCTTCTTTTTATAGGGATATACTAGTAGTGATGAACATCATTTGGCACGATTTAAGTCTACTCTGTTGCGTGGAACCTGGCTCGGGATCTCACATGAATGAATGATTTGAGTTCGAGCTGCTCAATGTGTTTATAATATTTTTAAAGGTTTTTTGTGAAAAATTAGCTCAGTCAGATACCGGTAAAGGCTCGATTGATTCGTTTAAGTTTCAGTTCCTGAATCGAACAGACCAAAACTTTAACAACCTTACAAAACATTTACCAATATCTAACTGAGCTGATTTATTTCAGGAACCCTTAAAAAATATTCTAAACAAATTGTGCGGCTCCGATCATTCGTGTGTGACCTACTTTAACATTTATCGATATCTGACTGAGCTGATTTATTTTGGTCCGACAAGCTAAAGTGGGTCCATTAAAAAAGAATTTGGATTCTCTCAGGTCCAATCAACACACATATTTTCGGATTGAACCTTCCAGTTACAACAAATCTAATTTAACCATCCTACAACAATCGACCAAATAAGATTTGAATAAAAAAACACCAGATTCACGTAGACACAAAAGAGACAAAATGGAAACAAGTTTTCTTTGCAACTCAACCAAAACTTAAGACGAAGAGCAGCAAGGCCTTTTTGCGTTGGCCTCGGGGCCACCAACGTCTAGAGTTTTCCCTTCTTTTATGCTAGCAGGAGCCGAAGAATCCGAAGAAAGATTTTTCTTGCTAATTATCCTATATATCTCCGATAGGATTGTCTGGAAAGCCTTCTCCACATTTGTTGCTTCTAGAGCCGATGTTTCTATGAAGGAAAGGCCTTCTTTCTCAGCAAAGCCTTGAGCATCCTCGGTAGCAACCGCTCTGAGATGCTTCAAATCAGTCTTGTTGCCAATCAGCATGATATTGATGTTGGAGTCCGCATGATCCCTCAGCTCCTTCAACCACCGACTGATGTTTTCAAAAGTTGTTGGCTTTGTCACGTCGTAAACCAGGAGAGCCCCCAATGCACCCCTATAATAAGCGCTGGTGATTGCTCGGTATCGCTCTTGTCCTGCCGTGTCCCATATCTGAGCCTTCACAGTCCTGCCCTCCACCTGAACGAGACAACAATCAGCAACCAAGTACGTTAAACATAAAGCCAGTTTCGTTGCCAACAACAGATTCCACTCAATACATTCACAGCGGATTGTAGCGTTGAAGAGACTTTTAGTATGAAGAATAGGTAACACCTCTCAATGATGCTTTGAAATTGAATAACACGTGCGGAAACTTCATTTAAACACAAACAATGACAAGAAACTAAACCACAGCTTGATCAACATGGATTTAAGTAATGATGGGTAAAATTCCACTTTCATGTCAAAAGCAGCACTTGTTTATCCAAATTGCTAGCAGTGTGTCAAACTGAAGGAAAAAAGAACAAAATAGGCGCAGTAAAGTACCACTTCTTCAAGCCACACATCATATGATAACTGAAGAGGAGCATATACAATTGTGGGTCGTGGGTTGGAAAACATAAATATCCAGACACAATACCAACATAAGTCAAGGATGAAGTCTTAGGTAACAAGAAACACAATGGGTTACATCCAATAGGTTAAGCAACTCTTGTTTGCATGCAAAAAAACACATGGCAGAAACCAAATCAAATGTAGCAAACTGATACAACTTATGGGTTGAAATGTCTTAGAGAGACTTTAAACTTCTTTTTCGTTAAAGTGTCAACCACATCAGACTACAGTCAAATTGAGTTCCCAGGTCCTTCGGGTTTTACCATCTGCAACGGAGGCCATTTTGGCCCGAACTTGGGAGTTACATACACATGAAGGCACACTAAAGGAAGAAACTTCCTTCAGCAGAGATATCTCCACTCAGTTTCCAAACCATTTTGATGTTCTTTCTCAACCTCCCAACATACATCCGGGAGTACCAAAAGCATGTATGACTTATTCGAGAAAGTTAGTCACGAACCCATGAACATTTGAAATCAGAGAAAGCAGGTTATGAATACGGTAATTTTCCTACATCCATCATCTGCTAGACATACAAAGAAAAAACATGTTGGATCAAATTTGTCTTACAAAAAAAGACACTATAAATGTGATGTTGTGAACATGGAGTCCATTTTTTAAAGGCAGAATTTGGTTTAATGCAACTGATGTCGTTAACTATGGTTTCTTGCAAGGATGATCTGCACAAAGGAACCTATAAGATACACGGTTTGAATCATCGAGATGGTCCCCCATTATGTTAAGAATGTCATAAGACAAAATGACTCGAAGAATTCTTCAGGTTGTCAATTAGTCAAGTTATATAGTAGATACCAGTATGCAATTTTATCATACACATTTGGAGTCCCCCTCGATACCATTTCATATCCCAGCAATGCGGGATTATAAGTGTTAAAGTTCCTCTATACAGTTACGTTTGGAGTCTTCCACGTGTAAATTCATTTTGGGTCTTATCATCTCGCAGTCTTTTATTTGAGTCTGTCGCCATGACATGTGTCATCGTGGGTTTGGATTGTAAATTTTCAAACGTGAACTGGAATGTAGCCCCGCTACGGAGAGTCTCCAACATGTTATCACCCATATCATACCCAAGCAATTGGGTTAGCATTCCTTAACATTCTGTACGCAATCCGACACTCCAAACTGGGCTGACATTACAAACCAACCAACAGGAACCAGTAAATCACAGAAGAGGGGGGAAAATCGCCCTCTTCCTGACCATAATACCGGTATAAAATTCGAAATAGCACAGCAACTGCATTACATAAACACGTAAAATCCGTTTCGTATATCTAACTGCGAGTGTGAATCCAGATCCAGAATAACGAATCAAGAAAAATGAGATCAAAGCAATTATAGTAGTATTATTGAGCACACACACACACACACACACACACACACACACACACAGACCTGGAGGGTACGGGTAGCGAATTCGACGCCGATGGTGGATTTGGATTCGAGGCAGAACTCGTTACGGGTGAATCGGGAGAGTAGGTTGGATTTGCCAACACCTGAATCGCCGATTAACACGACCTTGAACAGGTAGTCGTATTCCTCGTCCGCTCTTCTCGCCATCTCTCTCTCTCTCCACTCGCGCGGGCAAAGCAACTGTGGAATCGGTCGCTGAAGAAAGAAGAAGATACAGAAGTGAATCTCTCTCTCTCTCTCTCTACAAATTCCTCTTTCAAAAAGTTTGATGAGTTGTATGTGTTCTGGCGACGCGGGCCCCTATCACTAGTGAGTTTGGAAACCGTCATTAGTAAACATCAAATATTTTTACTAATTATAAATTAAAGAAAAATAACATATATTAATTGCAACTAAAAATTATATTCCAACAAAAATCACATTTAAGACTCAACCTCGGCTATAAAGATAGATCAACATCTCGATATCAAAATAACAAAACAAGTAACTAGGATTCAATAAGACCAAGTGCAATAGCTTTGCTATATGTCCCATCTGAGCTATTTTGCCCACCAAAATGGTAGAATCTCCCCTACAACAGATTAGGTATTTGGCTAGCTATTTTACATCCGGCCACTGTTCATCTCTAGAAACCCCTAAGTACTGTTCACAGGCTACTGAATTAATTATTCGTTTTTATTCTCTCTCTTTCTTCATCCTCCTGTGCAAAAATGAAAGAACGCCCCTCTCTCTCTCTCACACACATCGTTGTTCTGATTGAAGTGGGTTTGTTCTGATTGAAGTGGATTTTGGTCTGATCGAAGTAGGTTGTTTCGTTCGGAAGCAAACGATTTGATGGAGGCGGTGTGAGGCGGTGGCTATGGAGTTCCGGCGGCTATGAAGCAAACGAGATGGGTTTTGTGTAAATACAGTAAGTACATACATACAGCAAACAAGATGGGTTTTGTGGCGGCGGCGATGGTGAATCAGATGAAGCAGATTGATCTTCTTGTCCTTCTTCTTCTTCTTTCTTCTTCCTGATATAGTGTAGAGAGTATATATATATATATTGCTACATTGTAAATATTTTTAAAAGAGAAAAATTATATTTTAATAGAGAATAGGTAAAATATAAGATATTGTTGGAGTGTTGAAAAGGATGCGAGGTAAATATGCATTGTTCACCGGATTTTTTGGCTCAATTTTATCCGAGGCTAATGCACTTGCTCTAAGCCAAACAAAAAAACAACTTCTATGAACAATTAAGAGTTATCCATTAGTGTCACTACCAAATGCTAGGCCTCATTTATGAATTTTCAAAAATATTTACTATAATAGTAGTATCATATTTTTTTCCCCGTGAGCTCGGCTGACTCCACTCTCATTACACGGCGTCACCAGTGCCAATAGTGTAGTGAGGGGCTCACTCCCGCCGTTCAATCGGCTACCAATGTTCCGGATCATCTTACATTAAAAAAAAGTATTTTTACATTTAATTAAATCCCAATTCATCCGGATCATCGGCCACTGATTGGATGGCTGATGGAGCTCACTACACGTGTGTAATGAGCCCCTCACTATATGGCCCCCCGGATCCGTATTCTGGCGGTTCGTCAACATGCTCAAATTACCCCTTGTAAGTCAGGACTCCCTATAGTGACTAGTGATCTTGGTTGTGGTCATATGAAATCTTTATTTATGATCAAAATTGTTTATGTTTTCAAGAATACTGAGGTCGGTGCTATGCACAACAGTCTAGGGTTGCAAATGAGCCGAGCTGTTCGCGAGCAGCTCGCGGCTCGGCTCGGCTCATTTACTAATCGAGCCCTCGTTAAGTAAATTAGCCTGACTCGGCTTGATTAGGGCTCGACTCGTTTACTACCGAGCCGAGCTCGAGCTCAAGTTTTGGGCTCGTTAAGCAAACAAGCTGAGCTCGAATGCCACAAAGCTTGGCTCGGCTCGTTTGCAGCCCTACACAGCACTCCCGGTCTGGTAATAACGATGGGGTGTGGGGTTGTACGCTAAGACCCATGCAGGGGTATTAATTTATACGGAGGATAAACAATCCAGGTGCCAAAAGTAAACCCTATAATGTTTTCAGGGGTCGTTAAATGAGACATTGATAGGTTTTATTTTGTGTCGCATAACTCTCACACTGAGAATCCGCATAAACCCTACCACATGAGGTTCAACTCTTTGTGTTCTCCCACAACATGAAAAATCAAAATACTAGCTTTACATTATGGCTCCGTTTGTTTGGACGGCTCAATCTGGTGTTTAGTTGGATTAATGGCAAGTAAAACATTTTTTCCTGTAAATTCTCTCTCTCTCTCTTTGGTGCTTTGGGCCAATTTGGAGTGTTTTGGTCTTTGCATGAGTTTTGGCTGAACATTAACTAACGTTGGGAAACAGTGTAGGAGAAAACAAAAAGCAAATTTTAAAATATTTTTGTTCTTGTAAATATTTTTAAAGTGCAACCAAACACCAGAAAATAAAATCAAAACAAACATTTTAGAGCATAACACCACACAAGATAAAATATTTTATATCAAAACAAACGGAGCCTAAAACTTGGCAATGACGGTCCATATTATTAAGAAATATTGTCCCACATTGCTTAAGAGAGGAATGAATGATCACTTAATATATGTTGAGACCTCTCCACTCATTGCTAATTGGTTTTGAATTGAATGTTTCCACACATATAATTTCACAGGGGACTCTTACATGTTGAATAATAAAACCAGATATAACAGTAAACTCAATGATTGCTACATCCATAGCCTTCAGAGCTGAGCTGCAAATTCACAATGACCCTCATTTGCAATCACAACAGCATAACACCACACAAGATACAAAAGAACTTCTCCAATCCCTTATTCTTAAAACCAAAAATACCAAGAAGTGAGGAAACCATGAACACCAGAATAGCCATCTAAGCAGGGACATGATCTTGCAGAAAAGGGTAATCCGTGTACCCGATAACCGGATCAGGAAGGTAAAAAGTATTCCTATTATACCTATTAAGTGGTGCATCGAGCTCAAACCGCCTAGGCAAATCCGGGTTAGCTAAGAACAAGCGTCCAAACGCCACCAAATCCGCATAATCCTCCTCCACAGCCTTGTTACCATCACTCCTATTGTACCCACCAGCAGCAATCAAGGTACCCTTAAAAGCCTTCCTCATGGGACCAAGGCTATGAGGGGTCTCAAACTTTTCCCCCATATGTACCATCCTTGGTTCTATCACATGGAGATAAACAGGGTTGAATTTGTTAACTGCATTGGCCATGTAAAGGGCTAGGGAGTTGGGGTTTGAGTCCGCGGATTCCATGTAGTCAGCAAACGGGGATAGTCTCATTCCAACTTTATCTGCTCCAATCTCATTTACAACTGCTTCTACTATTTCCAAGGCGAAACGACACCGGTTCTCTAAGCTCCCACCGTATTCATCTGTCCTGTCGTTCACGTGGTCTTTCATGAATTGGTCGATTAAGTACCCGTTTGCTCCGTGGATCTCAACTCCATCGAATCCTGTCATGAGAAAAAGGCATTGGTATACATATATGCAGAAAAAAGGCCCTTTTATCTCTAGCTTTTGATTTCTCATATTTGGTAATCTTGACCTTCAATCAATGAAAACCACATACAGTAGCCTCTAATGCATATTCATCTTTATAAAAGAGTAACAACATGCCTGCCAATCATAGTAATTAAACAGAGAAAATAGAAAGTACACTGACCAGCATCAATGGCATTGCGTGCAGCGAGCCTGAAATCATTTACAATGTGAGGGATTTCATTGGTTTCCAGGCGTCGAGGAGGGGACCAATCTACTCCGTCGATGCCAGGGGTCACTCCCTTGCTCGTACTAGAGATCGGAGCTTGACCGTTAGGCTGAAAACCTGCAGTACATATCAGAATTCTAATTAAGTTTCGTGTGATGAAAAAAAAATAGAAGGAAGTACTCCTTGTTTGGTTATCATGGAAAGCCAATGAGAAAAAATTAGGGAAATTTTTTACTTCAATACCTACTCAGTTTCTTGATTTCTTGCTAATCTTTTGAATGACAAAAAATTCTTTTCTTAGTTTCAAATGGAAGGGAAGATTGTAAAGGGGAAATGTTTTCTTCTCAATTTCCTTTCACTTTTCTCTATCAAAGAAGGCCTATGATAGTAGAGAATATGAATGGATTTGCCAGCAAATGAGTAGCACTCTATTAACACCAATAACCCCTAACCTTGATGAAAAGAAGATATTTGATACGGTGAATGCCTTATTGTATACTCCATCGGTCCCAAAGCGATAATCCTTTATGAAAAGATGTCCAATTTTCGAATAAAAAAATATGGTACTTCCATATTTGATTTTTTGAGTTGTTCGCACCAAATTAGTAATCTCAAAAAATCTAGCTGTATATATACCCCCTTCAGATAAATTTTTGGAAATTGATTATTGGTCATTAGATATGAGCTTACACTGAACTCCCTTGAGGTTTCTAACAATAACAAACACCTCCCCTGTCATAGAATCGGCTAACTTCTGTTAAGGGGAGTAGTGCTTTTACTTTTCTACCCTTTTACATATTAGTCCCTGCTAGTCTTCCTCTATTTCTACAACCAAACATCTAAAAGATACTCAGTTGACAACTAACTACCACCACCACCAGCAGCTTAACATTTCCAGCCATGGCTGAAAGAACAATATCAAATTAATAACGAATGAAACAAAATACTATTTGAGTTTATGTCTTAGGTAAGTTAATGATTCATTGAACTTGAAAATCAGAAGTTACACTCTTTTCTTTCATTGCATGCATAACTCTAAAAAAATAGGAACATTTATTTTTAATATTTTGACTCTTTTATTATCTTAAATAAGCCAATGATCCAATCAAATAAATAAAAAACTAAGTTAGTGATTATTTATCAATTAATACTCCCTCCATTCCAAAATGTTTGCCCCCTACGAAACTACGTACAATTTTCAAACTAAAAAATAATTTAGTTACAAAAATAATTTTCTAAGCAATATGGATCTTGTTTGATAGATCTCATTGAGAACTTTAATATGGTGCAAAAAAAAATTGAAAATTATTTTGTTAAATATATTATTTTTAAGTTTGAAAATTGCACGTAGTTTCGTAGGGGGCAAACATTTTGGAACGGAGGGAGTAATTATTTGTAACATCAATACAATAAATAATTGACCTCCTAATATCAACAACCTCTCAAAGTTTATTTTCTTAAGTCTTGAAAAACCTATTAAAATTGGAAGTACAAAAGAAATTCTGTTTTAATGCGGCCCTCCTGAAATTCAAATTTCGACTCGTTCCTCCTTCCATCCTAACATCCTCCAAAATAATAGAAGAAATGGGAGTTTCACATAAGCAAAATAGAGAAGGATATATGCAACTCATTAAAAAATTACGATAGAGAGGACCATTATCCAAATCCATTATGGATAAAATGTTTTCACAAGAAAATAATTTCTTTCTACGATCAAGTACAGTATGGAAAAAAAAAAAAACAATGATACTGCCCTAAACACTAATCCATACCCGAACCACCGGTCACTATCCTAGGACCAATAGATAAGAGTATGTCTAGAGTGCCATTTCTTCCTTCTTGACTCATTTTCTTACCCATATTTGAATAAAATTCGGGTCAAAAGCTTCATTTTGGTATGCCTTATCCAATGCTAAATCTTTTTTTTTTTTTATATACCCAAAATCTAGTATTTTTTTTAAATGTTTTCCCTTCAATATATGGGTCAAAATGGCACATTTGTAAATTATAAGAAAGTGAAAAGAGTTGTTGACAAAAAAAGGGTATGGATTAGAGTCTCGCCTCACTTGGATAAGGAAAAGGGGAAACTTTGATGGGTAGACCAAAGGGATATACCATTGGGAGATAAATTTTTAGTGTTTTGACTCAAATTTTGGGTTTGGGTAAAAAAATTGGTAAGGATTGGAGATGCTCTTAGCTACTTTTAAGTGATACAGAATATTTGACTATCAAACTTTGTCTTTGTAGTTAGTGGAGACATAAAGGAGAAAATAGATGATACGGGGGGCAAAATGGACATGAAATCATGTTTTTGTGCTGACCTCATCACTTTCCGTCGGGTTCATTGAAACTGACGATTGGTGGCAAGGGAGGTCATTGCAATATGTGAAACCTAAGGGGATGTGTTTGTCATTGTTAGAAACCTCAGGGGAAGTTGGTGTAATTTACCCTTTTGGAAATTAGGGTGAGTTTTACCTTTGATTAAATGAGGTTGAGGTGATAAAATGAGGTTCATTTTATCAAATGAGGTGGGGAGGTGATTTTATCTCCAATGAATCTGGGACATTTTCATTGGAGATAAAATCACCTCCCCACCTCATTTTATCACCTCAACCTCATTTAAGCTCGCATGATCTTCCCCTTAACATATCCTTTGTCACTGTACCCTCAGCAAGTGGAAACAAAGACAGATGATGAAGAACACGTGATAGCCCTTTAAGTGGTGGACAATAAAAGTCACAAGCTACCTACTATCAATACTTTTTCACTTCTTTAATTGAAATTATTGCAAAAACAAAGACACTAATCTTTTCTTAAGTATATAAGCATGATGAATTAATGGTTCATACTGTTGTGCCTTTGTATAATAATAGATCTTCATGTGTCATGAAATCAACGGTTCTGCTAACTACTGCATTACATTAATATTTTCGTAAACCAAATCTTTCAACCTTATAATACGTCCTCATCAAATTTCAAAATTTACAATCGTAAGACTTCCATGTTCTCATGTATTTTGAACTAATTTCTTTACAATTATGTTGGGCTCAATGTAAAAGCTTTCGCAATATGGCTCTTTTACAGGTGTTAAGCATCTATTTCATTACCCGATATCTTTTATTTCTTCATCTTGATAACTAGGTGACCGGGTAGTTAAGTTTATACACGTCTCGACTAATTCTCGAACCCCAAGTTCAGATACACAAATTTACACCCTTTCTTTAAGTTTTATTATATTGTTCTGGCTTCGATGTGAATCTGATTAAGAAATGTGTCTAGTTTCTTTTTCATTATTGTGCCATCCAAGTTGACTTTTGACATATGGTTGTGGTTTTTTTTTTCTTTTTTTTTCTCCTCTGGATCTCCCACCACACATTCTAAATCTGATTAATTCATGACAACAAAAATAAATTTCAACACAGAAAAGTTGGGTATAGGGTAGAATATCCTATTTATTTACTTGAAGATGGTTTAAATGATCAAGCAAATTCAATTTCAACATGGACATATTGACCCGAAAATATATAAATTGGCGAATATATATTACGAAATTACCGTAAGTGGAGACGCGGCCGACATGCCAAATTTGACAGAAGAAGATCCCACCCTTCTTGTGAACAGCTTCCACAATCGGTTTCCATGCCTCCACATGCTCTTTAGTCCAAATTCCTGGCGTTTCTGGGTACCTTCAAATGAACCCGAATGATTTTCTTGTAAATCCGTTTGTTTGACGGGACTAGAAACTCGTAGAATACATTAGTGTGTATTAGTAGTATAGTATACGCTTTTCTCAATTATTGGGTAGTATAACTAAGGCATTGTTCCACTGGTTTAGTTTCTCAAACTTTTCGAGACAGATTGATCTCCTCACATACTCGATTGAAAAAGTTCAAAAAATCAAGTCAGTGGAACAAGGCAAAAGAGAAAAATATACGCAGAAGTGTAGCCGTTGGCTAGATGATCAAATTTACGAGTTTGTTCCTTCCTATATTGCGTTTGGAATTTCCGAGGTGTTATGTAAACGGTGAATCGAAGTGTGAGTAAGTTGTCCGACACCATAATTATCGAGGGAAGGGAGAAAAATCCATACCCTTGGGCGGTGTCAGATACTCCGGTTGCCTCCGTGACGAGAAGGCCGCCGTCCGTTGTCCTTTGGGAATAGTACAATATGGCGTGAGGCTGTGGAACGTTGTTGTAAGATCTCGATCTTGTCAATGGTGCTAAAACAATTCTGCAAAAGTTAACCACCAAACATTTTACATTTTAGAGAGAGAGAGAGAGAGAGAGAGAGAGAGAGATGGGTTGTTGATCACGAACCTGTGGGAGAGGTTGAATTTCCCCATCTTGTAAGGAGTGAGGAGAGGAATTGGATTGAGTACTGTGTTTGCTGCCATTTTTCACTGTTAATTTTCCCGGGATTTCTGTATATGAAATCCTAATTCCGGCACTATTGGAATATCAGATTCTAAATGGGTAGAAATGTAGAATATATAGATCGTTAACTGGGCACAGATTTATAGTAGAAGACATAAACTGTGTCAATGCATACGCACTCACATACGTTCTTTGAGAGGAAGAGAGGACAGTGGAGGTATAAAGAAACATTTGAGCATACTAGTTTTGCTCCTCCGTGCGTGCACGGAGTCTGCACGGAGTCTCGTGCTCACTATTATTGAGCAGTTTTATGAGGCCGGCATCTTAAGCCCCCAAAAAATGAATAGAAATTAGGGCCCCATTTTTCATATAAGATATGAATATATTATATACAAGTTTTTCCAAAATTCAAAGCATTTTGAGTTCTTTCATC
>JAXBDA010008813.1:0-13909 GCA_036023075.1 Gaultheria prostrata
ATTTGTAATACTTTTCAATTCCGAGGGGTAAATATGTTATAACCCAAAATGTTTGGGTTTGTAGTGTAATTAAACACAGGATATATATACTCCTCTTCGTTTACCCTAGCAGCAGCCGCAGCAGACCAACTGGATCGAGTAACACACCAGGTGAGCAGTTCTCGTCGGCAACCCCTCTCTGAATCGTCATCGGCAGCGGCGGCCCATCTCTGCATCATCGGCGGCAGTGACCCTCGCTTCATCGTTGATCGGCAGGTTCTTCTTCTTCTTCTACTCCTCTTCTTCTTCTTCTTCTTCTTCTTCATCTTCGACGACCACGACCGTGTCCCCCTTGAAAAATTCAAAGAAAAAAGGGGACACGCCGCATCGCGTGTCCCGTACGTATCCCCGCCGTGTCCCCGTGTCCCATACGACAGTTCGGCGGCCAGGAGCCATGTCGGTGCTATATAGGACACAACTATGTCTGTATTTCAAATTTTCAAAAGCCACTGTTGCTTCCACGGATCCAGACGCCAACATTAGTATATCCCGGTTAATGATAAGTCTGGGTGAGGAAGCAGCCACTGTGGCTTTGGGAATAGTCTCCCTTCAGAAATATGCAGACAAGGAAGGTGCTGTGAAGAGATCTCTTGCCAAGACAATAAAATAACATAAGCAACTCAAATAGCTAGATGATTACCTACATTGGAGATCCAACCTTTAAGATGGGACATATATAACATTTTCACAGGTCAAGCAAACATAATGCCTTCTGAGATAGAGAACATTAGAAAACAAACTGGAAGGCACATGACTTGGCAAAGATATATTAAAGCCTATATCCACTACTTCGTACACAAAGTTCACAAGAATTTCTTATTTATGACCCAAACTGTCTCTTGGTGCTACAAAGAAACCTAAAGGCCCGAACAATATCTCAATCTGTCCATGGGTAGCATTTCCAGAATCACTTCAACGCCAAATTTCCCGAGTAAAGAATTTAATTTCCAAAGACAGGTGCCGCAAATGAACAAAAAAAAGTTTCTTCTCTGGCTTTACAACAATAAAGAGAAAAGACAACAAAATAGCATCATGATTACCCTTTGTTGCTGTTTTAGAAGAAGCTTCATGTTCCTGCATTCATAGTTATCACCTCTCTGAAAGGGAACACCAAGAGTGCCATCACCACAACTGCAAAAACCAGTTCAGAAGGCATAAATGTGCAGATAAAAACTCAAAAACCACACAATATTCAGATTCATGCTTCCAGATTTCGGAATTTCAAGTGTGCGTATCTAAACAAATTTGAACCAAACTGGCCATGCATGTCACTACTGTACAATTGATGTTTTTCTTCTTTGTTTAAACATCATATCTAATTTCAATAAGTGAGATATTCCTCTGCCTACAACTTTATCTTCTCGTAATAGTTTTGGACAAAGGACTGGATCGGGCAGCTAAGACGCACGGACACTCTCCCAGGATAAACGAATCCATATCCCGGACGTATCGGACACCGATACGCTTGGATACGTTCCCGATACGTGTCCGATACGTGAAAATAGGTATCCAAATATTTAATTATTTTCCAATACGCTCGGATACATTTTCTGATACGCTCGGACTCATTTTCCGATACGCTCCGTCACGTTTTCTGATACGCTCCGTCACGTTTTCCGATACGCTCCGACACGCTACCGATACGTTTTGAGACACTCTATGGGTCAAAATACAATTTTTAAAACTTGAAACGGGATAAAAACTGTAATTTTTAAATTTAAATAGAATAATAAAGCAATACCCTAAATAATAACACATATATCAGACAAATAAATATCGTTCTTCTTCTCCCTTCAACGTTAAACCTAAATCAGCCCTAAAAAATTTTATTCTCACTTTTTCTATTTTCTTTTTCTGTTTTTTATCTCAGTTTTTTAGGTATATATATAAATTTAATATTATATAACGTATCCCCCAACGTATCGTGTCCTAGTTTTTGGAAAAGATTACACATCCGCGTATTCGTGTGGTGTCGTGTCGTGTCTGTATCTGTGCTTCTTAGTCAGGCAGGAACCCAAAACCCATACCCTAATCCCAAAGACGAGAAAACTCAAGAAAAGAATTACAAGAAAAGAAAACTTTCCCGAAATCCAATGACACTAAATCTAAGCATGGACCAATTTTTGGTGTTGATGCAGAAATTAAGAGGATATGCTACGAAATCAAAACTGATATGACTTCCAAGAATGTTTAAGATTCAAACTCAATTTCTCATCTTATAACTTAGGGTCAACATTGCTGTGAAGATAAGACAAACTTCAACCATACACAGAACCCTTTTCTTTTCTTTGTTACTTTGTATTAAATCTGCATTTGAAATTTTTATCGCTCCATCTCATCTTCAAGAAAGAATATCACACTCAGTAGTATCTTGCTGGTTACCCATGCATGATGCATAAAAACTGATCAAATGGGATAATAAAAGTTAGCCCATGCATCAAAGCTGGAATATATGTTGGGCACCATTATTTCTACATCTCAACCTAACCTTGAAATGGGTTCTGTGAGTCTCATGAGACTCAGACTGAGGAACTCATTTTGCTTATTCTATTGACCAAAGTTCCTCTTCAGCTGTAAATGGAATCTCAACAGTAACTTTCCTACAAGTGAAGGAAATGTTTTGTTTCAGTTCTAATTCTACTTTATGTTCAACCCAAAGCATTCTCCTCATATCAATAAGTTGAATTTCTGGTTTTTTTTTTAATTCAAAAATAAAATAAGTTGAATTTAACAAGCATAGGTTTCCAAAAAGCCTATGCAGCTAGCTTCCATAATCATCTAGATACTGGCAAAACGAAAAGATCCAGTCAATAGTCATAAACCCACCTGACCCAGCAATTCCTGCAAACATCTGGATCACATTCTCGGCCCGCGGCAAAGCATGGACATTGACGACTCCGACACTGACTTTTGGCACAATGACAGCCTCTAAAGCGATTCTTACAAGTCTTTGGGCATCTAAAATTAGAAAGAAAATATAGCTTATCAAAGCAGCAAGACTAGTGAAGTTGCATTGGTTCTAAAATTAGAAAGAAAATATAGCTTATCAAAGCAGCAAGACTAGTGAAGTTGCATTGGTTCTAAAATTAGAAAGAAAATATAGCTTATCAAACAAAGGCTCACCCGCAGTATTTTTCACAGCAGGTCTCATTTACAAGGCAAGGACACTCCTTTCCGCATGAAGACTGACACCCACATGGATTGTATTGCCGGCAAGGAAGATCTTTTCTCTCAGAAATACGCTTTCTAATTGAATGGTACCCAGCAGACTTCCATGTGTACTTTAAGCGACGAACTTTGCCTCTCCTCCGTAAAAATCTTGATCTTCTTCTAACTTTATTACTCTGATGAACATTTCGCCAAGATTAAAGATCATATCTTCAGTAAGAACCATTGAAATGCCATAAAACACATGGATAAAACTCACCGTCGCTTCGTTACAATCAACCTTGGAGAAGCCATCCAGCAAAGAATCTGCACCATCACCTGTTCGGGAGAATAGTCCGTTCTCAGAGCAATTCATGTATTGGAATATTTCTGAACAAGTCTTCATTCCATTCATCAGGTTTCTAGCAATTAAACAGCTGATGACCGACAAAGAACATCATAAGAGAATGAATTGATTGTTAGAACCTGAAAGAGATCTCCTGGTCAAAATGTATGGAATCAACAAATAAAAGTTACAACAATCCAATCAGACAGATCAGAAAGATAAATTGAGGGGTTTCCTATTTAAATGTAGACATTGCTATCACTTCTAGATGAGCAAACCAAGTGGCTTAGTAAAGAAAGGCAGAGACTAGGACTACGTGGGAGGGCTCATACAGGCTGTGTTTTTGTTTAACCTTTGAGGTTATGTCTTAAGCTTCATGGTATATCGTTGTCTGGTAATAAAATTGGGGTGTACGTTGGCTTACATTATCCGAATACCACCATTGACCTAATCCCGCTGACAGAAATAATGGACAGCAAGCTTATTAACTGAGTCATGGATAACCCCCTATGCCATGTAATTAATTGTTTGATAACTTTGATTACTGAAAACTGAAACCACAGCACAAGTTCAAGGGCTTATAGAATCAGAGGTAATTGAATTCAGCCACCACCAAAAGAAGATCTAGGGCAACAAACCAACTTAGAATTCATGTCATAAGCTCACCCCTGCATGCGGACATATTTTGCAAAACGCAATAGTATGCAAACAAACCAACTTAGAACACATGGATATTTTCAAATTCCCTAAAAGCTCACTAAGAATAGCTAAGTAGCTAACCCATTCAAACACAAACATAAATTCAAGTAACTAACCTCTTCCTTCCAAATATCTCCACACCTTTTTCATAAAGGGCTTTCTCCAGAGTCTTCCATGATTTCCCATCACTGGTTACTTGTTTAGAGATATTTTCACCCACTAACTCTTCTTTCCGCATGGCGTCAACTGCTGTTGATTCCTTCCTCCAAGGCTTTCCAGCACTAGAAGACTTCAGTTTCTGTGAAGAACTAGCATCTTCATTTTCTTTACGAGAACTGGATCGAAGCTTTATATCTCTCGACCCAAGAGTATCAGAATCAGAAGCCACCATTTTCTTCTGCCTTTTCTGCATGCAAAGCAAAACACATTCAGCAACTCGCTTGCTATTCCTCCTAGAATAGCACATTTGCCACCAAGCTTAGACTTGGTTGGCGATGAAGAGCGAGGAGTAGAGTTAAAATCCTGTACAGGTCTGGCCTCCGAGTCACTGCTTTCTGACATGTTTTTAGCATTTGATGAAGCACTTTCACTTTGAAATGATTTTTCCCTCCTTCGTACAGATGGACCAAGAGATTTCATCCCCGAGATCTGAGCCCCAGTCCCATCAAAGGAAGGGACTGGTTTTTCTTGAGATTTGGCTCGCATGGGAGAAGTTATAGTAGCATTCCATCCTGAATTTAGGACCTGGAAAAAGGTGAATTTGAAGATACTTAATTGGTTTGCTTACCCATTCTTCAAAGAAGATACATTCCATTCTTTATCTAACAAAGCAATCACACAGTACGGATATTGGCGCCAAAACAATAGCAGCAATTCTGAAAATGCAATCAAAAATGAAGGAGATGAAAAGCGACACCACCAAGAAGTTGGAAGATATCTTGGGAAAAGGTCTTAGCACCAATCTCTAATATGCCTAGTTGCCAAAATCGTCCGATTCATCATCCAATTCAAAATTCATCCATGATAAATCTTCTTATAAAAGATTGCATTTGTAACAAACCATTCGTTTACTGGTTGATCTGATACATTCAGAATGATTTTTAACTCTTTTTCTATCTCGGGAAAAAGCAAGAATATGGCTTCCTAGAGTATCTAATATGAAAGTGTTCATGCATATTCTTGATGATTAGGTGTTTAGAAACTTAAGAGTCCACAAAATGATCCAGATCAGGTTCGTAGACCATTGTTATTCGTTTTTCTTAAACATATCAAATTAATCTTTTAAAGAGGTATAAGGATAAAATAACTGGTACCAATAAATCATCTATTGCTATTGGTGAAGTAAACTATTCTAACATGACATGAGTAAAATTACATGGACCCAATGTATCTACTTTTCAATTGAATAAATTTCTAAACTAGTATTATACAAGAAGTTGTGAATTTTGTTGAGTTTAATATCTTATACGAATGCAAATTCTGTTCAATCTATCTCTTGAATTCTTATTCCCACTAGTTTATGAATCATCATGTCATCAATCATGGTATATAGGATTCTAGATCACGAAGGCACTCAACGCCTCAGATCCACTCCTCTTGTCATATGTACAAGCTCATAGCTATTAGACTACTTGACCCATTTACAGTGCATCCTCAATTTCAATATACGTATGTTTATCTTGAACTTTTGCTGTATTTTCCAAAAGGTGAAAACTATGACTGAATCTTTACAATCATGATTTGATCAACAATAGACAACTTCAATTAATTGATTGAAAACTATGCCTAAATGTATTACATTCACTCAAAGCATCTAGAACGGACAGTCACTGTTTGAAAGAAAACAATTATGGATTGTACCAGCTTATAGCAATGTGGGCCACATGGTACATTGTCCTCATCTGCACAGCTCCCTGGAAGTTGATTCTCAGCCTGACAATTGATAAAAAACTGAAACAATTACAATCCTGACAAAAAGCAGACAACAATGTTTTATACTGACGTGTAACCTAAAATATGCAGCCAATTTTTACCTGAAAGACAAGATCCTGGGAACATCCATGCAATCTGCAATCAAAGACCTGCAAATAGAAAGTGCAAGAGTAAAGAGGTAGTTAAAGAAGGATAACACCAACCAACATAGAAAACAACAAACCAAGCAGGTTTGCTTACAAGACATCGGCGACAAAACAAATTGTCAAACGAATCCAGAGCTGCATCAAGATCTTTATCAAGAAATGAATTCCAGCTGTCCTCTACAGAGTTCTCTCCCTTAATAAGAACTTCGTATCTCTCCTGTATAAGATGTTTGGTGATGATTCATATCTCTGTAAAGCCAGCACAAAACAAATGGGAAACAGCTGGACAGAGTTTTCACTATGACCAGTTTTGCCATTGAAAAGTAAAAGCACTTAATTCACCATAGACCAAAGTAATACCAATGCAATTGTCCAATACGAACTGCATAGTCCATACCTTGATTTCACAAGGTTTTCGGGAAAAGCACTGTGCTAGTGCATCCAATGTAGCATCCGATAAACCAATTTCATTGATGGTCATTCTAGAAGGAAAATAAAACAATAGAAGGGGTAAGAGTCTGCAAGAGCGTGCATAAATATTACTTGTCCATACAATGTATAAGGAGAAATAAACCTCTAATAAGAAAACAACAATAATTTCAATTCCAAACAAATACATGTCAAAACTAGATTTCCAGCTAAGGTATGTTGAAAGTTGAATGCTTGGTAAAAGCCACCAGAAAATAGGAAGAGAAGATCAATGATAGCTGGGAACCCATCTGCAACACTTTAATACTATGATGACATTGAGAAGCTTTCAGGGGAAAGGTGATTGCGTTTCTTCAATCATAGCTAGAAAGATCCTCATTTATTGTGCAGTTCTGCCCTTAAACTTGTAAGTTCACTTTTAACACAGTTCTCACAACTTATCTGTTTGGAGATGAAATTCAGTGTCACCTTTTCTTCCAACAAAGCATGACATTTAATAAACTTTTTTTGAGAGAAAGATAGAGGGGAGAGAAAAGATAAATTTTTACGCCAACAACAAAAGCATATAGATTTTCAAAAAGGAGAAAACAATCATAAAAAGTGTACATAGTTTCATAACAAAACACGAAAAGCAGTACAAAAAAGAAAGCGTACTATAAATGAGAGCCCTGTGAACTCGCATATGGATATTTGTTAGCCCATCGAATAATGATTAGTGCTGAACCAGTAGAAAGCACCACCACACAGAGTGTCTCTCTGTGTTAGTGAGAAGCCATCACCTAAATCTTATTTCCATGGAAAGTTGCAATAATATGTAGATGCGTTACGAAGAAGCAATATTTTACCCAAAATGTTACTCCTAAGGTATAATACCCCTATTGGAGATCATGAACCCGCATTTATCGTTTAATTATTACTAACCGAAGAATATAATCTTCTGAGTCCACAAATTCTTTCTTTTCTTCCTCCTCGATTAATTCTTCCTCGCTATCGCTGCAAATTAGAGCTTCTCCCCCATTTTGATCATAATATATTCTCCTTCGACCAACTACAGATTGATCCTCTGTCATTCTTTGATTCCTGCATAAAAATCAGTCATAACTCAACAAACGGCCCTGATGTCTATAAAATACAAACTATATGATCATGGTAGAAACATCATCATGACTGAGTCTACAAATTGGTTGCAAATGATCCTACCAGAAATAAATACGATTGATTAACTTTCCTCTCTTTTCTTTTCTCTAGAAATATAAACCATAATCAGAAATAGTATACAAGACATGAGGCAACTTCAAGGTCTTGGTCCCATTAAAGGGGCTAGAAGGCAGGTGTGACATTCTGATGGACAAAGATCTGAATACAACACTGAGACTCAAACTTGAGGCCCATATCTCATATCTGCAAATGCATAACATCATGATCAGCTAATAGGTCAAACGAGGAATTTCGAACTGCAAAACCAATGCTACAGGAAAAGGAATGAAACTCGAAGATATAGAAGATGAGGAATCGTCACACATGACATGAGAACCTAACGCCCGCCACTGAATTGGGGTCCCAAACACCCCACCACAATACGTGTGTTCAAGGGAGCTCAAACTCTGACCTCCCTACGCAAACGAGCAGGAGATACCAACCATTCAAGTTCAACCACTCTAGGGGTATTTTGGGTGCAGAGTTTTTATGAGCACTAATTATCACTATCACATTGTCACTTAAGTATAGAGAACCCTTCTCATAGAATTTATCGTAAAAAATTACATGCATATTTAATAACTACACATCACAAACTATTTATTTAATGTTTAGGTTTGAAATAAGCATTAGCAATAACGAATACACAGCTATTTCAAAACTTCAACTAATTACAAATGGCTCATGTGCATGAGGTCTAAACTTCGAGAACCATGTTCATTAAGTTTTTAAAAGAGAAACTGCAAGCAGGGAAAGAAAACACATGTTAGCAGTTAGTTTAATAACCACGGAAGCACAGACAAGAACTGCACGAAAATATACTTTCATGTGCTCAGCAATCTTAATGTACCTATCCAAGAAAATCCAAGTAGTATAAGGCGGTAGTCTTTTAACTTCCGTGAGCTTGATAGGGCGAACAGCATTCTTGACTGCTATACTAGATCCTAGCAAAATTGCTGAAGAGGCATGGCCCTCTTCTTGTGAGCTACTACTATCCATATCCCCGTTACTTAAGTCAATACCATTCTGCATATCAATTGCATCTTTCTGCCTCTTTGCCAGTAGGTCTATCCTCTTATCAATGCCGATTACCTTGTCATTTCTTCTTTCCACTGATAACTTAAAAAGATGGGTACTGACGTCAACCAACTTTAGCCTGTTTTCTTCCATTCTTCTCTGAAGGCCAAAGACATAAAAACTAATAGTGATATAAAGTAAATAGGATTTGTAACTAAAGTAGTTAAAAGATAAAATAGCTGCAGTCAAGGATTTACCTCTACAAAAAGACAACGGTCAGCAGCAACTTGTTTCTTTAAAGAATCAATAACTGATAAAAGTTCTTTAGGAGCTGGATTCACTACTTGCATCCCCGCCATCTGCAAAATATCAACACGAGTTATCCTACTTGAGATTATAAATTACAAAAAGCCGAAATTAGTGAAACAAAAGAGATGGAAATTTGCATGGATCCTTCTGTATGTATAGAATACCCATGTCAAACACTCGACACTCAGATAAGTAAGGGATTCTTGTAAGTATGGGATTCTTGTCCTATATATTTAGTTGGACATTCATCTAGCAAGCATACTTCGTAAGTTGAATTTACCATGGACTATCCATGGAACTCCTAATATTATGCATGAAATCCCCTTAGGCCATGTGTAAACACAATTTCTCCAAGACAATAAAAGAAGTATTACTAAGGAATTTCCCCATGGTAATCTGAGATTCTTGGCTCAATCATTAAAAAGAAAACGTTGACTTTGATAAATTTCTAAAATATTTGTTTCCCGCGAAAGCTTACCGAATTAATTCAAACACTGGAATGAAATTACTCCATGCATTAAATTCCTAGGAATTTGATTCCTAGTAATCATATTCCTATTCATACTCAAGAAAATTCTTAAGAATGTGATTCCCAGTGACCATATTTCCATTCTTATTCAAGATTCCGATCATCCAAACATTGTGGAATTTAAATGTTTTGGGATATACCCATGTCCTTGAGCTAAAGATGCATAGTTGCATCCACCACCCGTACCCGAGTCCATATGACTAGACCACAACTCCACCACCCACCCATTGCAACAAGCTACCCCATAACTTGGGATGTAATTGAGCCGAGCCGAGTTTTGAGATGCTCGGGCTCGGCTTGCTGGCAATATAGCTGGCTCGAGCTTGATACGAGCCGCTAATAGTTGGCTTGAGCTTGGCTTGCGGAACATTTATTTGGCTCGAGCTCGAGTCACGTGGGTGATCAAGTGCAAGTGTGTTAGGAGGTAATTTTGTAGATTTATAAGTATCTCCTCTCAAGAATTTTTCCAAAACTTCCGACATGGGATTGGTGACTCTTTACCTTGGGTGGGTGGGAACTCTCCTTTGTCGAGGAAATGTGAAACCACAAATCCCACATCGGCCAACTACTACCTCACCTACCATTCCTTTTCCTATAAATATACCCCCACCCCTTCAGCCATTACTCGTCAGGCGCGCATGGAGCCTAGAGCTGTCGGGCACGCGTGAGCCAAAGGGTTACATATACACGTCTGTATGTATATGCTAGCTTGCGTGCTCGTGCGAGCGGAGCAGTTAGGAGCTTGAGCTTGGCTCGTTTATCTAACGAGCCATTAAATGTAGCTTGAGCTCGTTCATTTACCCACCGAGTCGAGCTTGAACGAGCTCAACTCCCCATACCAATAAGTAGAATGGAGTCTAAGCTCCCATATTATTATCTACTGTATTGTACTCGAGTGAAAACTTCTCATCAATTTGCTATTATTGGTTATAGCCAAGTTTCTATTGCACTCGAACATTTTCTCGCTGCAGTAGCAGTACATGAAGGAAAGGTGAAAGTAGTAGGTAGAATTGGATATACAAATGGGCCGAAAACTGAAAGGGAGAAGGAAATGAAATGAAAGAAAAGACAGTTAATCAATAACCAACAACAGTTGTAGTCGGCAATGACAGCATACATTAGAAGGACAGAAATAGAGTTGGATAGTGCCTTAAAAAAAGAAAAAGTAGAAGAGTCATGCCTGATATATATGTAAACCATACCACACCAAATTAAACTTGTGCCTTCGGTTGGGCCCAAGAAAAAGAATAATAGGAAAAATGGATGTCCAATAGCTCTACGTTTCATCATGCAGTCACAGAAAGAAAAAAAAAAAAAAAAAAGTAAAGGACAAAGGAGAGTAAAGATTGGAACATAAACAGGGAATATGATTCTCAAAGGCCACAAAACCAAATGATGTGCTATAGAATACATGCACGAGACACATACACATACCAGGAGGGAGGGAGGGAGAGAGAGAGGGGTGCAAATCACTAGAAGTGGGGCCTTGGATATTCCATCAATTTCACCCACCATACTTGGGAAAGTGGATATAATCTGAGGAGAATATGTCGAAAAAGATCTCTAGAAAGTTAAGAGTAGAGAATAAAGGTTGGACTACTAAGGAGGGCCAAGATCCTTATGGGGTGTGTACATGGAATGTTATAAGGAAATGTTGGCCGGAATTTAGTAAGCATGTCCTATTTGAGTTAGGAGATGGCAGTAAAATTTGGTATTTGCATGATTTTGGGGACAGGATGTTTCGGTAGCTTTTTTGCATATATATAACATTGTGTAGAATAAAAGTGCTCTGGTCAAGTCCGGGTGGCATTATGTCTAAATCATTGTGGGATTCAAAGGGTGTCGTGGAGTTCCTTGAGCTTCTTTATGGGATTCAATTTCTTTCTATAAAGGTAGACACGGTTGAGGAAGAAATGGAAAGATAGGTAGGCTATTATCATTGTCACATGTGTTGCAACCTGAAAACTCATTAAATGATAAAATAGACTAAAATGAGTTTATTTCAATAAAATAGATCTCTATTGGATATATCAGATAGAAGGTTGAAGGACAAAAAGAGACAAGAAGGGGCCTAAACCATATGACATCTAAGAAACTTTGAATCCACAAGGCGAACAGAGATAGGGGGGACCCACTCAATCTAATATGTAACTAATTACTCAAACAAAAACACAATTCAGGTCATCCCTATAGAATCATATTGCATCAACATGTAACTCCCTATGTTACATGGATCTTTCATTTTGACTGAAGTACCCGTGTCGATGTGTCCGACACGCGTACCATTTTGGACACACGGATCATCTAATTGTCATGATATTTACAGAAAAAGAACACAAAATTTGCTAAGAAAGTGATATTTCTAGTCTCACATAGACATAAAATAGCAAAATCATATTTTTCTTAACCCCTTCTTGTTTAAATACGTTTTTAAATACATTTTACGATACATAATCTAAAAAAATTATGCAACATGTACTACAAACAAGTATTCAAGACGTGTTCCCGTACCCACACCCAATTAGGGGACACATATCCCAGTATCCCACTCGGTACCCAAATTGAACATACTAGTTATCATTCTCTTCCTAAGTACTCCCTCCGTTCGGATTTATTAGTCCATTTTGGGAGTTCATGCCACTTTTCAAATGATTATATCTTATAATTTATAATGTTTTATGTAATTTCAAAAACATTGTCCTATAGAACTAATCGAGATCTATCAAACAAGATCCATATTGGACATACAATTACTTACCAATTAAAAATATCACTAATTTTTTATCCGGTTGCAATAGAACGAGGAACAAACAAATCCAGACGGAGGGAGTATCTCATTTATTCAACCCTAACTACATGGATTCAAATGTCCCACTTTGTAACCAAATTGAAAATAAAACAAGTTACAAGCATTAAAGGTAAAACTAAACAAAATAACTTTGTGATAGCCTACTTCAGTCAAAGAATTAAAATTACGCTACTACTACACTAATGCATCCATGTATACTCAAATACCCTCACCTCAACAAAGCATATTTGTCCAAAACCATCACGTTTGATCTAGATGCAGTGACAAATCGGGGGG
This sequence comes from Gaultheria prostrata, assembly GCA_036023075.1. Lineage (NCBI taxonomy): Eukaryota > Viridiplantae > Streptophyta > Magnoliopsida > Ericales > Ericaceae > Gaultheria > Gaultheria prostrata. Next base: position 12,876 of record JAXBDA010008813.1, read on the forward strand.
TAGAGAAACGAACCCTCTCTCAAACCAAACAGCCAAGGTAAGCCTATAATTTTCTTTTTTTTCTTCTACCAGTACATCTATTGATGTTCTCCTTGCCCAGCAGGATGAACAGGGAAGAAACCAAACCAAACTGAGCCTTATGTCCCAATCAATTGGGGTCGACTACATGAATCATTTTCGTCCATTGAGCTCTATCAAGGGCTACTTGTTCACTTAGGTTTAGTAGCCTGTTGACTCATATTTTTGAGCACTACAACATCAAATGACAATTTGGGTCTTCCCTTCCCCGTAACGTTATTACCCAAGACTATCCTATCAACTCTCTTAAGTACTACATCTATAGGTCTATGGTAGATATGTCCAAACCACCTTAATCTATTTTCTCTCCACCTCTCCTCTATAAGTGCTACACCTACCATCTCACGAATAGTTTCATTTTGAATCCTGTCTCTTCTAGTCTTACCACAGATCCATCTCAGCATTCTCATTTCAGCTACGCCCCTTGTTGTTTCTCACTTTCTTGACATGCAAGTATTCTGTCCCGTAAAGCATCGCTGGTCTTATAGCAATTCTATAGATTTTGCCTTCCAATTTTGTGGGTATCCTCTTGTCACATGTACACCGATAGCACTTCTCCACTTGAGTCACCTCACTTGGATCTATGAGTCACATAATCTACAATCTCTCCATCTTTACTATTTATAGAACATAAATACCTAAAATGATCACTATGTGGTATCTTCTGATCTTGAATCCTTACTACTTCAACATGAGCACTTCCGTTACCACTAAACTTACACTCCATATACTCAGTTTTACTCCTACTTATCCTACAACCTTTTGACTAATGCTTCTCTACATATTTCTAATTTAGTACTAAGAGCATCATTAGTGGTATACTCAAAAGCAAAAATACTCAAAGATGAGTATTTTGATACACAAAAGAGGCTCACAATGGCATTTGGATAAATACTCAAAGTTAACAATATTTTTTACAAATACTCAACTTTTGGCATTTGGATACTCAAAGTTAA
>JAXBDA010008814.1:0-13908 GCA_036023075.1 Gaultheria prostrata
ATTGAGATCTATCAAACAAGATCCATATTGGATATAAAAAATATTATAAATTAGAAAATATAGACGATTTTTTAAGAGGTCCCAAATAGTGAAAAGGGACCAACAAATTGGGACGGAGGGAGTATTTTTTTCATCAACTCTTTTGTGAAAACTTGTTTAAGTCCTAAATACTGAAATTATATTTTTGTCATACATACCATGGGCACCTACAAAACATTCTAGGCTGTGCCCTCTCTTCTTTCAAAATCATGACATTCATTTGACTATAAAGTTGCATTCCTAGACATGCATTTTTGGAAAGGGACCTAGATGTTCTAGAAAAGAGAAACAAAGAATAGAGACAACTGATGACTGTTCTCATGATGTGTTGATTCCTCTAGTATATGCCTGTGTGTGTTCAGGGTCCCTAGGACTACGCTCAGTTTTGCAGTTCTAATAATTTCCCTAATACGACAGTTTTGCGATGCTGATATAGTTTATACTTAGGGTTCTTGGTTTCTCGTGTAATGAATCCTAGTCCTTAAAACACTTCAACTTCCAAGCTTTGTTGGAAACAAGTCATCCCACATTTTTCTTAACTTTTGTTTTGGTTGATGGAAATCCTGATACAGGATCTTTTGACATAAATGGCCCTGAATGTGTTGCTGGAATCCTTCTAAACAGGTTGCTTTACAACCAAAACAATCATCAATCATTTTTCTTACTTGCCTCTTTTTTTGATAATGCTCTGAATGAGGAGCTGATATTCCTGCTTCTATCTGTTTCAGGGCATTTAATAATTTGGAATTTGATGATGTTCGGAGACTTGCAGCTGAACTCTGTGGGCGGATTCATCCTCAGGTATATAGCAATGTGACTTTTTTCTTTAAATGCAAGCAATTTACTATCGTTTAGACTTTTCTATTTGGTTACACGAATTCTAATTAGCATGACAGCATGCAACAAGTGAAGAGGGTAGTGTCTTGTCTACTAAAGCTACTTAAAAGTGGAATACAGGAGGAAAGAATGAACGAAAGAAGAAATTCATCGACCAACAAAATTTTGTAGATGCTTTTAATGCGTGAAATTTATGGGGTCAATGCACTTATGTTCTTACTGTATCTTGGAGTGCTCTTAACATGTTGTGGTCGGGTGATTTCATAACATTGATCCCAGAAAGAAACCTGGCTCATTCTCGGCCTTTTCCTCCCCTTTTCTTATTTGTTTGAAGAAATTCCCTTTTGTTGATTTGGATACAAAGTTTCTTTTGTAAATCATCATCGCTCTAAATGCTTCCTCTTCTTGCCTCCCCACGTCACCAAACAAGTGTTAGTTTAGGCAACTTGAAGGCTGAAGCACAAATTTTTTATTTGCTGCTGTACATCTAGTTGGATATGGAAAGAGTGTGTATATGTCTTGGTGCATACAGACTACTACGCCACGTGGAAATTTCCATCTGGATAGATTTACTGTTGCATGATTCTATCAAAAGTTCTATAGGATAAGTTCTTTGTTCAGGGGAGATAGGAGGAGGCAATGGAGGCCGTTGCCTCTCTTGCGATGGAGGGTGTTGCGTATATAGTTGGCCCAGAAATGCTCTTATCTTTTCTGTAAGGAGTTCCCCCCAGTTAAATTATCCTTTGTACACATGGCAATCAGCTACTGAAACAAATTTGATATGACTCTAAGCTTGCACTTGCTCTGATCGAGATTGTCCAAAAAAATTTCTTCCAAATGGTTGTAAAGCAGTACTCTAATTATATAGTTTTCAGCTTTTCTGCGTACATCTATGAAGCATGGGTAGTTCTAAAATCCAGACATACCTGGTACTTTGCATGGTACTTCTAATCACGTACCACGTACGCACCAAATTTTTTTGTCATATGACTTTGCTGTACCCCCAAAAGTACCGAAGATATATCAAGGCGTACCCAACACAGAGATGACACTAAGTTGATAAGACTTTCTGTTTCTATACTTAGCATGACTGTCGAATAAAGATTTTGGTCTATAGGTTCTTTAGTATAATGGCATGAAACTCTGATATGTATCTTAAGTTTGGCAGTAAACTCTGATTTCTTACTCCCATACCAGCGTGTTGGCCCAAGTGTGACTTGTTTAGCCAACAACTTGGTGCTTTAGGCTGGCCACTCCACATTGAGTAATATATAATTTGATGAAAGCGATTGGGAATGATATTGGACAAAGAGATGATGATCAGAGATGGTACAAAATTATTGAGTGGGAATGCAGGTGAACAATGGGGTTATAATTGACACAAGAGAGTAAATCTAGCAAAAGAAGTAAGTAATGAGATGATCAACATGAATAAGCTACGGTGCTAATGAAATTGTCAAATGATAATGGAGTCAAACAAAGGTAGGTAGTGACATCAAGGAGTAAAACTATAGTACTCAAATAATCAATGATAACAGAGGCGACCAACTTTCAAATATTGGCAGATGTAATGAAATATGTCGATTTTAGATGAACTACAGTACATAATTTAATCAGACAGTGACTCAAGTACAATGAGATGAAGTGGGCAAGCTAGAGCTGATGCAAGTAAACGGTCGATGATAATAATGGAATGATGCGGATGATGGACGTGCTGAAGTAGTAGTTTTGATAGATGCTTGATCAACTTAATATGATGGTGGTCAAACTTTCCGACTGCAGGCTATTTTACAGATTTTTTTTTGCAATCCCCCAGGCTTTGTTAAGCCATCTTACATCTTTTCTTTGTGATTTGTGCAGGTGCTATTTCCAATTATTGCTTCGCAGTTGGAAGATGCAGCAAATGCTCATGATGTACTGAAGATAAAAGCTTGTTTGTTTGCAATATGCACCTCATTTGTGGTAATCTCAGTTATTAACCTCCCGTTACAATTTTCAGTCCCACTAGGGATTTTAGTTCTATATCTGTTATCAGTTACATGACATTTCAACCTTAGCAGTTGCTTCTGGTATACAGATTAGAGGCAGGGATTCAATTGTGCTTCCAGCTGTGCTCGAAATTAGGAACACTATAGAAACTATCCTGTCATGGCCTTCACTTGATGGAGATGAAGGTACTCCCTCCGTCCATCTGATTGTAGTCCTCTTTCCAAAGATAGGGTACAGAACGTTTAGTTTCCAAAGCTCTCTGTTACAAAGTGGCTTTATGTATAATCAAAAGTGGAAAGGGGTAATCCTTTTAAGTTGTCTTCAAATCATACCTAATGCTTTTGTTCAAATCTCTCCTTAAGAAGCTGAAACTCCAAAAAGGGACAAAGATTGTTGGACAGAGGGCTCAATTAGTTGGCTTTCCAAAATTTGCTGATCCCCTCGTTGCTCCTAAACCTGACAGCTGCAATTATCTTTTTTTGCTTCAGTTTCCAAAGCCCAACATGGGTGCATTGATTGCCTAGCGCTGATGATTTGTACTGAACTACAAGATCCCGAATTATTCAGGGGTTTGACCACAAAGAAATCAAGTATTGTCGGAACTCGCAAATTGCCGCGTAACTATCTCATTCAGCCTTTGTATATCCATTTTTTTTTGTTTTCTGCTCCTTACAATAGTTCAACTGATCTCTCTGGCGCTAAATGCAGGGGATGCTGTGATGGGAAATTCAGTGCTTAATTGTGTGATCACTAAGTTAACAAACGATAAGATTGAACTTTCCTCTGCCAAAATGGGTAATGAGGGCTGCTCGTATGAGTCATCAATCTCTCTTTCATTTCGCATGTGCATGGCTAATGTCCTCATCAGTGCGTGCCAAAAGATGCCAAATTCTGGCAAGAAACCCTTTGCTCGGAAAGTCCTTCCACATCTCATTCAGTCCATGGGGGTATGTTCCCAATGAAGTTGACATTTCTTGGGTTCTTTTACCAAAGAAAAGAAAAAGGAAAGAGGACTTGTTTTTGGGTTCCATCTTACTCTCATTACTTAATTGCACACTTTTTAATGCCCATTTCTTTCACTCATGTTGCTGGTCTCCGCAGATGATAATGGAATCAGATATCAGAGCAGCATTTGTCCAAGTTTTCTTCTCAGCTGTGTACCATCTGAAGTCTGCAGTTCTTCCTTACGCATCCGAAGTTCTCAAAGTCTCTTTGAAATCTCTTACGGATGGGTCAGATAAGGTAAGAAATACAGTAATAATACAGTATTGAAATCCAGTCATTCCTTTGTGGTTTTTTGGTAGAGCAACCAGTGTCATTTTGTTGGCAAGTGTTTCTAATTTGACCCCTCGCTCTTCCGGAAAGAGAGATTGCTGTAGCAACTAAGCTTTACATTTGAATTGGTGTATCTTCTTGAACTGCTAGTCAAATTTACACCATACCTAGTGAGTGAAACAATTACAAGAAGACAGATTATTCAACGCTGCAGAAAGGAAAAATCCCGTACAATGCTTTATCAAATCTTTTCCTTTCCGGAATTTTTGGAAAAACTGGGAATTGTGATCACTGAAGCTAATTGTATGTTCCCTTTCGATTGTAAGCACAGATGAGGAAAAATGGGGTGCATGAATGTCTTAGAAAGAGGATGAATCCTATTATTGTAGTTTATGAACGTGGCTTCCAAATTAATTTTACCTTGTTTCAAATTTGGGTGAAGTTATTGGTAGGTTATTTACTCGTTATGATAATCTAGAAACAAAGATCACTTCCGGATATAGCGTAGTCATTCTTTGTTTAAAGCACAAACCTATTTTTCGTCGTGTACTCCACCACTATGGATAGCTAGCAATCTAGATCTCAACCAACCAATATTTAGATACAAATGGCAGAATTGCCAATGCAAAGAGTTTGAGTACTCTTGAGGGGGCGTTTTGTTCGATAGAATGGAATGGACACCGGAATGGAATTGAGATTGGAATGGAATTAGACTGGATAAGATTGGAATATCCATTCCAATTTCCATGTTTGGTTGGGAACCACTCTCTTCCTATTTCATCGTCAATATCTTTTTTGGTTGTAACAAAGTATTAGTGTGGCAATAGTGAGTTTTGGTGTGCTGATAGTTGACTTTTGGGTGGTAAAGCAAAATTTGCGGCAATAGTAATTTTTTGTGTCAGAAATGAATTGTGGAATGAAATGATATATTCCTCAAGTTACTATTATTTTTTGATCGCCAGCAGTCCTTTGATTATTGGTGAAACCTGGAATAGTTAATCAATTGCAATGACCATTCAATTCCAACATTCATTCTATCAAACCAAACATAGCCTTAGGGCCTGTTTGTCACTCGGATTTGAGTATCGAGCGATTACATATACCACGTTTGGTTCAAACTTTTTGTGGTTAGCATTGAGTATACGTTGGACTCCCATAAACGTTAAATGTCCTGCAGGTGTTGTATTATCATGCATCATTAGCTGTTCTATACTCTGTTGGTGGAACTTACAACTTGTGAGCTTTTGAGTAAATGGCTTTCCATTGTTGAGCAGGAAAAAGTAGCAGGTGCCAAGCTAATGGCATCTCTAATGGCTAGTGAAGAGGCGATTTTGGAAAGTATCGCAGGAGGATTGCTGGATGCGAGAACTGTACTTTCAAGTATATCTTCATTGGATACTTCACCGGAAGTACGACAAGTGTGCAGACAGTTGCTTACCTGCTTAACTTCTATGTAGATATGTTTGTTTTTTTCTTTTTATTTTTTGCGAAATCCTTTTTCTGTGTCAACTTGAGGTTATTGTCAAAGACATTCCAACTGCTGTTTCCTGTGTATATAGAGGCACCTTTTTGTATGTATAAGCAAAGTTTCTCATTCAGTTAAGAATTACAAAGAAATTAAACTTCAAGATATTATAACGTTGTTAAACTAATAGTAATCGGCTAAGTTTTGGAAAATATGATTCGTTACGGGAAAAAATAAAGTTGCAATCAGAGGGAGGGACTTCAAGTTCAGGTTTTGATATATAAATTTTAATTCCGACTGTATACGAAGCTAGTGCTAAAGTGTATTGATACCGTGCACGCATAGATTTTTTGGGGTGTCAAAGTTCAACTCTCTTGTTCTACGAACCAGGGTTCTTAAAGGGGAGGACTGGAAAGCAATTTCTGTAACAATGGCCGGAAGTGGACCAATTTCTTTTTCTTTTTTCATCTGGACCTTCTCTTTTAGTGGAGTATCTTCAATTGCTAGCATGGCGTTCATGATAAGCAAGTATTAAGTGTTTGTTTGGAAATTGGGAAAAAGAAGAGAGGAAAACTAGAGAAATTAAGATTCCCCTTTGTTGGTTTGAGAAGAATGAGAGAACAAAATAGCAAAAATAAAGTGTTGGAACAAAATAGCACAATAAACTTTTGTCTACACTTTTTTTTTGGTAATTTTCTCCATTACTGTTTTCTCTCTTTCAAAAATATAAAAAATAGAGTTTTTTTAATTGACTCCCCATTTCTCACCAAAAATGGTGATATAACGTGAGTGAGCCCCCCTCCTCCTCTCACCATTCAAGGGGTGGTTATGGTATGTATTTGAATATAAGATGCGTTAACTTTCGGAAAATTTTGGGTGGAACTTGGACCACAAATGAGTCGAGCCGAGCTTTACAATATTGATGGCCTAAACTTAAGCCAAGCTTGTCTAGGTTTAATTTAAAAGGAAAAATTAGTCATAACTACAATATATTTTACTTTTTTGAAAGGAAGGACAATGAACTTTTATAATCAAACATAAAGACATTGTTTTTAATATTCATTTACCACACCCATTCTCTTTATTTTGGACATAAATATCCTCATCTCTCTCTCTAGTTTTTTTTTATTGGAAAAAGAAATTTTATTAAAGAAACTTGATAAGGGTACATCGGAAGAGAGAAAGGAGACTTCCAACCAAGGTTGAAAGAACGAAAAGAGAAGGGGAAAGAAGAAAACACCAAAAGCACCAAAAGGCGCTAAACCCAAAACAACCGCCACAAACCCCCTACAATGCCTAAAGGCGCCAGAAGCACAACCCTAAGCCACTACAGACCAAACAAACAAGGAAACCGAAACAAACTGATGCCGCCACCACCAAAAACCAAAAAGCACCAAACCTCAACGGAGAAACAACAGAAATCCTTCCAAGAGTCAGCCATTATAAAGAGATCTTTTGAGATCGGCTTCAATCATATCCTTTAAGATTGCTTCATCCACTGGAAGAAGGTTAATATCGAGAATATTCCTAGTGGTTAATGCTGCTGTAGTATCTTCCTCCAACCTTTTCTTGAAGCTACTAACTTCCTCTTGAGACAAAAGCGTGGGCCTGAAAACGGAGTGTCGGCTTCTCGAGTTGGTCTCTATTTTGTCCAAGCTATACATCCTCGAAAAAAGAGATGCTTTCACAGGATTATCTCCCTAAGGGGATAGATTTCTTTCGAACTCCTTGTTTGGAGCGGTTTTTCTTTTTGTGACGTTTGAGCTCCACATAATTAATAAGAGGATCGGCATAAATAAGATCTAAGGTTGTGCAGTCATCATCATCCACCAAAACCTCAATTGGATCTGCCACAATCTCCACAGAATCTGCCACCTCCTCCACTGACTTTGCCGCAACCTCCACTTCCACTTTGTCCCAAAGAGTTTCTGCCACCTCCTTAGAATTCGCCATTTCATCGCAATCAGAGTCCTCAATCGTATCAACATCCATCGAGTCCCACTTATCATCATCCTTTGCCTTGCTTTTTTCCACGCGATCATCATCTTCACCAAGAAAAGAAACATTAGGCGTAATCTTGTCTTGGTTCTCAGCTCCTTCTACCTTAGATTCCTCAATAATTGAATTTATATCCAAGGAATCCGAACTTTCACTAGAATTATCAAGGGAACTCGCATCCATCTTTTCTTCCCAAACTTTAATCTTATAGCTAGAATCATTAACCTCCACCGTGATCCAATCATTAATCGCACCACAGTCATCCGTCACAATCAAAACTCTTCCCGTAGCAAAAGAAGATAGATGCAGAGTGTCCTCATCAACTCTAATGAATTGACCCCATTTTTCCCGACCATTTCGCACCACAGTTATCCAATCATTAATCTCCCTCTCTCTCTCTCGTTACCCACCAGCTCCTCCTTCCTCGTCCACCACCCCGGTGGAGATCAACTTCGCAGGTTAATTCTGGGATGTCTGACGCTACATTTTTCCAAAAAATTGGTGTACGTGGAAACCTGTATAGCAGGAACCAATTTAAAAACAACGATCTGGAATAATGGGACAACCGCATAATTGAGGATGCGGTCGACCGTGCCACTGCCTCTCATCCATCGCTGGCGTATGTGACAATTAGACTGCCTAGTCACTATGCGTCCTTACCAATTTGTAGTTTTACTGAAATACGTTTCTATTGTTCTTAATTGATGTGGTATATGGCCTAGCTATTTTTATATGGATTGCATAAAAAAGGTCAAATCATATTATTGGAGCAACAATGATAACGATGGAAAACGGTACTTCACATTCACATCTTCGAATTTGGATACAAGCATTGTCACCCAAGTAACAGCTACATGCTATGTGCTTTGATTACAATTATTGGTCTTTTTTTTTTTTTTTTTGAATTTGCTGTGCGAAATTAGAAGTTTTAAAAAATAATGATATTCCACTAATTTTTTTGGTCGGCCGGAGGTAGAAGTTGTTGTTTTTTTTTTTTGTTTTTTTTTTTCGAATTTGCTGTACGAAATTAGAAGTATTATAAATTATTGACATTTCAATAATTTTTTTGGTCGCCGGAAGTGGTCGGCCAGAGGTGGGGTGGTGGTCGGCCAGAGGTGGGGTGGTGATTCTTTTGAATTTTATGTTCGAAATTAGAATTTCTAAAAGTTAGTGACATTTCACTAATTTTTTGGGTCACCAGAAGTGGTCGGCCAGAGGTGGGGTGGTGGTCAGCTGGAGGTGGGGTGGTGATTTTTTGGAATTTTATGTTCGAAATTAGAATGTTTTAAAATTAGTGACATTTCACTAATTTTTTTAGTCGCCGGTAGTGGTTGGCTAGAGGTGGGGTAGTCGGCCGGAGGTGGGGTGACGATTTTTTTTGAATTTTATGTACGAAATAGAACTTTTAAAAATTAGTGACATTCACTATTTTTTCTTGTCTTTATGTTCGATTGCAAAAGTTCATTGTCCTTCCCTTTAAAAATGTCAAATGTTTTAGATTTTTGACTAAGTGGCCCAATTTAAAATCAAAATTGTTCACACACCTTAATGAGCAAAACACATCAATAATTCAAGTTTTTATGTAGGTATAGAGCTGCAAATAAGATTTTTTATTTTGTTCATAGATAAGTTCATATTATGTTAGACTATAACAATGTGTACATATAGAAGTTTAGAGTTTCAATTCTTTTTGCCGGAGGTGGATATTGTGGGTTTTCCGCCACCGCCCATTGTGGGTCGTATATGAGTTTATTGCAGTAGTCTAAACCGTTTATTCTTTAGGATCGACAAAGTAGTATATCTTTTAAACAAGTCAACTTGATTGGACATAGATATGTACATCAAGAATTAAATTTTGGATTATAAAATGGACGGATATACACCATTTGAAATTATTGACCGAATTAGACCTTCCAAAATTCAATTTTTGATATACCTATCAATGTCCTATCAATATGATTTTTTGCATTATATACCGCTTCTCGAGCCTTAGAACGGTTTAAATTATAACAATAAACGCATGCAGGGTAGGCTCCATAATGGCGGCAGCAAAAAACTCACGGATTCTCTTGATTTACATACAAGTTTATAGTACTTGTAATAGTTTGTATATGCACAAGTCGTAAATTTTTTATAGTTACACAATCTATACCTATTGAAGTTTACATTTGGCATTCTCTTGATTTACATACATTTCAGGTATTTTAGTCTAATCACGTCGAATACTGTCTGGTTTAAGATCGGTTCATTTCCAAATTTTCATGGCTTTTTTTTTTTGTATTTTTATTTACCCTTTTGTCATTCAATACTTTGGATTAAATCTCCACCGTATAATTTGAGTAAGAATTGAAATGAGTCATATCAAATTAAGTTTTTACTCAAATTTGAGTAAATATTTAGAAGCTGATTTTGGAGCTCCCTTTTTTGATGTAGGCACTCCCAAATTTAATGAAGTTTACAAAACTACATTTTTCAAAATATAAAAATTACTGGAGGCACTCCACCCAAAATTATCTCCTCATTTACTTGAAGCACTCCTGACGGAAAAGTTAACCAAAACCTCTCTCCGTTAACTGCACACCAGCACATCCCGACCATCCATCTTAGGAATCAATGGTTCGGATTTTAACATGAATTCTTTTCGGTCAAAGTTAATTTTGACCGGTAAGAATTCATTTCAAATCCGGAATATCAAAAAATGCTTTTGGACGGTCGGGATGTGTTGGTGTGCATGTGGTGTACAATGGTGCACGCGTAGCATTTTTAAAATACAAATGGGTCGGTTATATGTAAAGAAATCCAATTTATTGACATGAAAGACATGATTTTCATGCCACATGTAAGGAAATCGCAAATTGTACATGCAACAAAGAAATATAAAATCAAAAGATGGTCGTCCATCTTCTAATCTAAATTAGCAGATTGTGGTGGTCAATTTTTCAAACTCCAAACACTACCACAATATAGAGATCGGAAAATATAATATATTCACTACATACAGATACAAAGGAAGGGAGATGGATGAAGGAAAATACTAGGGGTTAGGAAACTACAAATGATCGATGCACGTCGGTTTGCACTGAGAGCCATTGCAACTTGGTTGTGCATGCTAGGGTTTGGGTCGGTTGTCTTTTTTTTTTCCTTCTTCTGTTAACAGACTGACAGGGGAGAAAAGTAAAAACAATTTGAAGTGCCTGAAGTAAAATTGAAACTTGCAAAAGGATAGTTTTGGAAAATCACGGTAGCTTGGAGCCCCTCCATTAATATTTGGAGTGCTATTATCAGTTCCCTTTGTTTTTCTTCGAGTTGAACATGTTTTCATGACATGGCTACAAGAATCCGATCATGCAAAAATGAATTGTGGAGGTCACCTGACCAATGAAACCAAAAAAAAGAAAAAAAGATTCAAATGAAATTATCATCGCCTTATATTGGCCGCACATGAAAGACTCTTGTTCCTATTAAGGAGCCATCATAGCAAAGACCATGGATATCATCATACTACCTGCTAATGAGGAAGTGTTATCATGATCATGTGGCCGGAACAAAAGCATATTTAATTAGTATTTTTCAATATGGGCTAAAATAATTATTCAGACAAATTATTCCATTATTGTTGTACTCCATGATTGTAGAAATATATAGGGCACCACTTGATGGTTGGCCCTAGGGCACGTTGAGCTGGCCGTGCGCTCCTCCCATCATTTTTGGACTCCCGAGACCCAGATCTAGAGTTCTATGTTTGGATATTGGCTCTTGAATTAGGCTAAGTAGCGTGGGTGTTCTTGAGCTCTCAACGGCGAGTGATGTCGTCAGAAGGCAAATCCGATAGAACAATGATAGGTGTACAACACACACACCAAGTGAGTGTGTTGAAGTCATTTTGGAGATGTATTGTTGTACCCCAATCATTTTTGGATCCAATAATGGATACTGCGGAAGGAGTGTGTTCCTGTGGTCCACTTGCGTTTCACCCACCCACCTCCACGAGAGGAGTGCTGGCTCCGACCAAAGCTTATTTGCTCTTCTTTTGGTGCTCTTTTTGGTTGTCTCTTTGTTGGTTTTGATTGTATTTTCACACCGATAGTGTATTAGTGTCCTTTTGTACTGGTGATTTATACTCCTACGATAAGGTTGTGTTTCTTTGAGAGAAAAAGAAGTTATTAAGCGAGAATGAGATAGAGATGTGTATGGGAGCCAAGAAAACCTATCTCAAAAAGTAGTAAGGTCTCATTCGCCTTTAACTTTTTGCACATTTTAATTTGTCTTTTTTCAAAGAAACGCACTTTTTTGTTTTATGTCAATTTTTTTAGGTTCTGTAATTCATCTCGACGAGATAAATTTAAAAAGTAGGAGTACAAAATTATGACGGAAACTCAAACAAAGAGAAAACCCAAAAAAAAGTGCAAAAAAATACACAAAGAAGATAAGGGGAACGAGCTCTAAGATTTATTAGAATGAAGATTATATTAACAACTGGAGTAGTACAGTAAAGGGGCGAGAGTGAAGTTGAGAATTTGATGGTACTACTAGAAATTTAAGGGGGTGTTCCATCAAAGTTTTTTTGGATTTTAGGGTTTTTTTTTTAATCTTTGGTTTTACAAAAAAAAAACTAACTATTCCATCCCGTTCTACTAACTCAAAAAGCCAAAAGCCAGTTTATTACTGTTCTTAGAGACATGTCAACCCCTCACAATACATCACATAAAAAATTATAAAAAACCAAAAAACCAAAAGAGCCAAGTTAGTGGCACACCCCTAATCATTTTTTTTGCTTTGGTTTTTGGTTTTTGATTTTTTAAGATTAGTGGAATTGGTTGATTTTTTGGGAGAATTTTTTGTTAGCGGGATATACTAACTTTTGCATTAAAACTAATTTGGTTTTTTTTTTTTTTTTTTTTGTAGGGGAACGCAAGTGAAGTCTTTGCTTTAGAGCTGTTATCAATAATAATTGAGCATTGTCGGCCCTTGTTCTGAGAAAGACTTTCTTTAAAGTTGACATGTCTTGGTCTTCCCCTGATACTTTTCCGAATCGGCCGTCCTTCTCGTGTCATGTGTGTCTTTCAATAATAAGGGGTGTTCCGCTATGTGGTTTTTTGAATATTTAATTGTAGTTTAAAATTAAAATTTGTTTCATTAATAGTTTTTTTGCTTTTTGATTTTTTGAGTAGTGTTATCAAATTATCAATCTGCTCTCGTACCTATTTTTTTTTTTACTGCTCCTAAATGCTTACTTTTTTTAAAGTCACGGGACACACGAACGTGAATGGGGTACAAAACTTTCAATTTTTTTTGCTAATCTCATCTTCCCATAGGTTTGTCTTTTAATAATTTTTTCAGATGATAAAAAAATGAAAATAAGTTGATGTGTTTCCGTTATAAATATTTTTTGACAGACGTATAAGGGGAGGGCAAATTTGTAATTTTACATTAGTAGGACGTCTTTTGGCTGATGATACCAATTGTTTTTTTTTAAGGTTAGTTAAATGAGTTGGTTTTTTTTTTGGGTAGTTTTTTGTTAGCGGAATGGAGTAGTTTTTGGTTTAAAACAAAATTGGTTTTTCTGGATCGTTTTTTGTTAGCGGAATGAAGTAGTTTTTGGGTTAAAACTAAAACTGGTTTTTTTTTTAGTGGAACAGGGCCTAATGCTGGTTAGTAGTACGGAGTATAATTTTCTTGAGACCAGTTCAGACGGCTGTTTTTCGACTCCAATTGAACTCTCGCTAGCAAATTATGAGATTAATCTCTCATAGATTAATTGAGATGTATGTAAGCTGGCCCGAGACACCTTGGCAATTACTATCAATAATTGCGATAATCAGGTGAATGTGTTTCTGTCCAATATTTACATTTAGGATTATAGCTATTTCCCAAAGGGAATTTTCCCGGCCGGTACAACAAAATGGGGCTTTGCACGCCCAAGTCAGTGCCTTCTGGAAAGGGCACTGAAAACCCCACAGCACTTGTGCTCTCTCGCTTGCTCTCGCTCTCTCTCTCTCTCTTCCCATCCCACACGTAGGGATGGCCATCTCGGCCGACCTGCCCCTCCCCGCCCCATCCCCTCCCCGAATGGGTAGGGGATTCGGGAATTTTTTCGGAAATCGGGTAGGGGATGGGGATTTTTTTTAAAAAAATTCAGGGATCGGGTAGGGGATGGTATAGTTTGTCCCCTCCCTGATCCCCGCATACCCATTCACATATATATCATATATGTATATTATATATTATAGTTAAAGTTTATAATTAATTTTTTTGCATGGGGTGTTCTTGCATTTATTTTGCTGTTCCATTGAGAAATTAAACTT
>JAXBDA010008815.1:0-13907 GCA_036023075.1 Gaultheria prostrata
TTAGCAAATTTATTGGCTATGACTAAACCACTACTGGTGTATTGGAATTAAGGGAATAAGTTATGAATCTTAGGCAAAATAAAATCTTGCACAGAGAAAGAATAATGAATAAATTAAATTAGGAAGTTAGTTAACTGTAGCTTATATATATAAAAAATATTTATATATAATATACACGGTTCGGATCGGATTGGGACCAGAACCATGAACGTAAATCCACAAACCAAACCATCGAATACGGATTCTAATTTTTTTAAACAAGGACCAAACCACGTTACTAAAAAACCAAACCAAACCAATCGGTTTGGACTGGATTCACGGTTTGACGGATTTTCTGCTCACCCCTAGCAAAAGGGATCTACTAATAAAGACCTGCATGAAAAAACTAAATTTCAAAATAATCCCTGATTTTTCACCAAAATCACTCAGAGACTCCTAACTTTAACAAAATATCATATAAACACATATACTATCTAGAAACTCATCAACCTATCCCCTACCGTCACCCTCAGTCTAAAATCAAACGGAATGAGTGACGTGGACTACACGTGGATGTTCCCTGACATGCATTAGGGTTTTCTTCTGGGAAAATTTTCAAAATATCCTCTAACCTTTCACCAAAATCACACAGAGATCCCCGACCTTAAAGAAATATCACATAAACACCTGTTCTATTTAAAAACTCATCAATTTAACCCCTACCGTTACCCATTCCGCTAGATTTCAGACAGAGGGTGACGGTAGGGGTTAAATTGATGAGTTTATAACTAGTACAGGTCTTTATGTGACATTTTTTTAAGGTCAGGGGTTTTCGTGTGATTTTGGTAAAAGATTAAGGGTTATTTTGAAATTTTTTACAAAGGGAAACCCTAATGCATGCCAAGTATACATCCACTTGTAGTCCACGTCACTCATTCCGTTTGTTTTCGACGGAGGGTGACAGTAAAGGTTAAATTGATGAGTTTCTAGATAGTATAGATGTTTATGTGACATTTTGTTAAGGTAAGGAATCTCCGTGTGTGTGATTTTGATAAAATGTCAGAGGTTATTTTGATATTTTCCCCAAAAAACTGATCAAAACAAGGTCTGATAATTTGGAATATCCGTAGTGACTGAAGACACTATATCCCCGTAGTGACCTTAATTGTTGGCCCTCCATAATCTGTATTTGGAATCGGAAGGAAATGCTGAGTAGATAATTCACGTAAAAAATCAAATTAATTGGATGTAGGTAGTCATATGTTCAGATATCATTTATATGAATGACCATTATCATTTGGAGAATACACTGAGACAAATTTGTCTCAATTGGGTGTCTACCAATCTCCGATGATCATAATTTTGTACCCGTAATGTGCTCAATATCCCTGAAAAAAATGAACGGTTCCGATTCTAAACTGAACGAGGCCTACGGAAACCCCAAATTTCATGAAGTTTCTGTTATAAAAGGAAAAAGAAAACTGAAAAATTTGTCAAATCCAAGCACACTGATCAAAAAAAGGTAGTGAAAAAATTCCGGTCCATAAATCCGGTTTGAGACCAAATATTGGGGTTCGAAAGATCGCCAGCGGTGAGTCTTTCGGTTCAAGAATTATCCTTAAAACCTTCTTCCTCGTCTATCTTACTCCTATATATTTGTCCGCCAGCGAGGAAATTATTCATACATATGCACAAGGATAGTGTGTACAGAGAGAGAGAGATATTTTAGGGAGAGAGTGAAAATGGCGAGGGATGGTTGTCTGGCTCGAGTGACCGCAGGCGTAGCAGTCGGTGGTGCTGTTGGAGGCGCTGTCGGTATTTTTTTTCTCTCATAAACTTTCTCCAAAACCCTAGCCCTGCGTCTGTTTGATTTGTTCCTATGTTGATGTTATTTGTAGTTTGAAGTTATGATCTCTAGGTTTTTAATAATTTTTGCTGACAAAAATACAATTGGCACGACTCAATCAGTGGTGCCAATCATAGTGGTTCGACTAGAAGTCGGTGGGCTTGATACAAATTGCAAACAATTTCTTCTGTGATGTCAATCGGTTGATACAAGATTGCATTTTTGTACTAAGGTTGTCTCACTATAATTTGGTCGGAATAACAGAATTTATATTTCATAGCTCTTGTATAAACCGTATGTTTACAGCAACTATGTTGAGCGACGTTTTAAATAGCGGTTGCAGTTGCTGTAAGGGTAACGGTGGTGATGAGTGATGTTTCTTTTTCCTGCACAGTTGGGAGTTAACGGTCATTGTGTGTCGACACCACCCATACTGATGTGTAACGGCGTTACAAAATGGTTGTCGCTCATTTTTCAAACCTTGATAATGAACTGATACGTTCTCACTATGCATCTTTTGTCTGAAGCCAGTTATCTCCAGGGGCATGCGCTCATATTCAAAATAGGTTTTGGTCATTTTTTGATTTGTTTCGGCCCCCTGTCAAATAGTTCTTAGGGAAGCCATGAAGTTCAATAACCTTCAATTCGAGAGAACATTTCAATTGGCATGCGAGAAATAACGGTTCAACTCTTTTGCATTATGATGTGTATGTTCATAGATGGTTTACCTTGCAAGAACAAACTCCTTTGTTACATATGAATATATCAAGGATCTGATACATGGACTCTTGTGTAGGTGCTGTGTACGGGACCTATGAGGCTTTTAGGTACAAGGTACAGACTCTTTTAACCATTCCTTAACTTCAAACTTCAGGGAGCCATAGAGTTTCTAATTTGGCCACTATTCTCCATTTCCTTTTTTCTATGATGAAAAGACTTCCATGTTTTAGCTTGCCTTCTATTCCATGTTTTAGCTTACCTTCTCTGTCATACTCCATGTCCTAATCAGCCACTATATTCTTTTTCATTTCTTTTATGACGAAAAGATTTCCATGTTTTGGCTTGTGCTTTTAATATACTCCCTCCGTGCTATCGTCTTCGTGCTTTTGGGAATTTTTTACTTTTGTAACGGTACATTTTATATTTGCATTCAATTTCAAATGGAAATGCATTAATTTCTAGCATTGCCGTTTAGTTCTTCTCCTTTTTGAGTACTTGGTGCTTCAAGATCACATTCAATTCTTGAGTTATAACACATCAGGATCACATTCAATTCTTGAGTTTTAATGATGTGGTAAAAGTGATAATACGACACGGGATGCATAATTAGCTGGAATCTTGTGATTCATAATTAGCTGGAATCTTAAATTGAATTTGTTTCTCATAACATTGAGGTAGTAGATAGTAGTTATATTTGGAGAGACTTTAAAGCAGAGACCCTTTTTTTTCCCCATCTACAACTGATAACACGTGTTAAGGAACTGGGTGACCACTTAATATCTGATGGGACCTCCCCACTCGTTGCCAATTGCTTTTGAGTTAGATATAAAGTTTCCACATGGTATCAGAGTGAGGCCCATTCCACCCCACATTTTAAAAAAATTCAAAATCCACACCCCACGATGATAGACCAGCACAAAGGCTGCACAATGATAGGACCCAAAAAATGGCCACACGTGACAGACATCAAACGCGGCTGCACGTGAGGATTGAGGAGGCATGTTAAGGAACTGGGTGATCACTTAATATATGCTGGGACCTTTCCACTCATTGCCAATTGATTTTGAGTAGATATAAAGTTTCCATGACATGTCGATCTAAAACTTGTGACCGTTGGCTAAGGTGATAGATGTATGGGATGTTGGCTTAAGGCTGTGCATAACTCTAAGATTTAAGATCACACACAGGTAGATACAAACGTTTGGATGCAGAGATATCGTTACTGTCCCAATATCACATGATAACTTGGGTTTCGTACAGAGGAGTGTCCATGGGTCAGTCCGGGTCGGGTTTGACGTGGACTCGTCACCCAAATAGGAACTAGTATGTTTTTAAGTTCTCCATTCGTTGCTGACTTATCTCGTTGGAACCAATGTTTTAAAACCGAGATCGACCGGGCAGTCAGACCGGTTTGCCCATCAACCGGTCATCACTCCGGTTCATTCGGTGCCCCAGAACTGTCTAATATAAGAAACTGGGATGAACCGCCAGATCCGTCTAAGAACCGGTAAGCCAAACCGGTTCCAATAGGACCAGATCATTTGAAAACCGGACAGAACTTACCTAGTTACCTGAGTAACCACGTGGAACTAAGTGCACCACAACATCGCAGGTTTAAATAAAGCCCTTCTAAAAATACTCCGTTATAAAGACCACTTCAACTTTTTCCTCCTATTTCTCGATGTGGGACTAACTTCTTGGGATGAATACTGCTCTTGTTTTGTTTTCCCATTGAGAACACCTTTCAATAATTGTGTATTAGATGTTTCAGTTACACTCAATTAAAGTATTGCAATTTGAAAATCTAAGTACCTCAAATAATTTTCTGTAGAGAATCCATAATTATTAACCAAATTACTAATATATTTAATTATGACATCACGGTTCAACTCCGGTTCGAGGTTCAATTCCGGTTGACCCGCAGTTGAACCGATGACTGTCCATCGAGTCCCTTTTCCGGTTCACTCCGGTTTCCGGGTTGAACTCGCAGTCTGCGATGCTGCCATCATACTGCTGGTCGAGTTGGTCGAAAGATCTTTTGTTGAACCAGGATCACGCATGTCCTGCTCAAGCATAGATCTGAAAGAGAGGAGTGGAGAAGAAAATTGCAGATCTAAGAGAGTGTAGATGAGAGAGAGTATCAACTATCACGTATGAGAGGCCTAGGCAAGAATTTCTAAGAATTTGTTTCAAAGTAGGATATCATTGTAATCTTAAGTATCTAACATATGCTTGCCACATGGAATAACTATTGTTTTGTGTAATTTCATCTGTCAGATCATCGGTTTACACAGGTTCTGTAATGTTCTATAATATTTAATCTGACGTCGACTGAGTATCTGATATTTTAAGTTGTATTGATCCCAATGCTGACTGTTTAGTGTTTGGGAACCATTTGTGGGAACTTGGTTCGAACCGGGTTGGTCTGCTTGCTTGGATTTTCGCTCTCCCTTATTTTATATTTTTGGAAGTTCATAGCAAATGCATTTTTCGTGTGACCGAAAATTGAAATCTCTCTATTACCTAGTGGAGATAACATGCATAAATAGTTCAATTTCTTATTGTCTTGGAAAATAAATGGTATGTATCTTTTTACATGTCTTGGGCATTGGGATACATAATGACTGGATAAATGAACCTCAGTTGTTGAACCTTTGTCCTAGAAGGCTAGAACCACTTCAGAACTTATCTGCCTTCAGAAATTTGGAAGGAAGGAATTCTCTGGTATAAAAGATACTTAGGGTCACATTACCAACGAGGCAACGAATATATTGCTATAGTTGCTTGAAAGTAAGGTATGTGTTGATTTTTTTTTTTTCATTTAATTTTGATTTGAACTCCATGGCTAGCAAAGCATATAGATGCATTAGTTTCCTGTAGTGTGTGATTGATCTAGACCCCATGCTACGAGTATTGCTATCTATTTCCTACTCTACATTCCTTCATCAGGTTGCCTCATAATCCACATTTATCGAAATTAATTTCAAGTGAAGGAACGTGAAACTAGAGTGTCCATAGCTTAATGAAGATTCCATGCATGTAACAGGAACATATGTTGTTTACTGTGTCTATGAGTGTTAAAACCTATACACTAGTTATTTCCAGTAGCAGTTAATGTCAAATGAAATAGCACCATTGTTGTATTGCTAGGGAAGATTCAGGTCGACTGAAACAATTTTGATTAGGTTGCTTTGAGGGTCTGACAATTCTTGCTCTATGTTGGATGGATTCTGGTACAAGTATCAGCCGTGAGTGACAGGCGCAGAAGCATCAAACCTCCCTTTACCCGTACTCAAGAATAACGGTTGGATGGTTAGTACACCCTATTTTAGAGATACAGAAGGGTGCAAACTTTTTGCACGTCGTATCCCTACGTTTAAAATTTTTCAAGTTGTTTTGGTAGATGGCAACGAAGTTGTTAGAGCTTACGTTCCTTTTTGAAGAGCAGAATCATATTAAGATGCGCATCCAAAAATGGATACATCCTAAATCTTTGAAGCTGTTGTGTATCTGTAGCATAAATTATTACTATTTTAGTATTGTTTTATAAATGCAGTTGAAATTAAATTTGGTTAGGTGAAAAACGAATTCTTTCTCCTAGCCATGATGGAGGTTATAAGTTTTTCTTTACCATCATAAGCGAGCTTCTCCTTCTTCAAACTTTGTAAAAAGTTTAGAGGACTAAGAAATTGTGATTTGAATACTGGGACAGTACACATCCATACACTTGCCCTTGTCGTAGCCAACCTGAAGCATAAAATTGGGGAAATAAGAGTCCATGTAGCAAAGATCCTTCCTATTACTTTTTTGATAAATCAAGTGTCCGGGCCAGCCTACTCACACCTCGACTAATCTTGGGGGACCAATTCCACTGTCCACTAGCAAGGTTCCCTAATAAATTCTGAGCAAATCTTTTTATGGATTGGCCCCAAAAGAGTTGATAGCAGCTGCGAGGTTTCGAACCTAAGACCCTTGAAAGATCCTTCCCATTCCTATTTGGCAGATGGTAACTTAGTCAAGCTTGCGTTAAGATATTATCTGGATGGCAGATTTAATGCATACTGTCAGGATTTCGTTTTGGTGGCCATTATGTTTAGTGACTCCAGTATCTCTGAAGGGGAATGAGATGTCAATGGTTCATGAAGAATTTTTTAAACTCCATCTAGCTACCATGCTAGCAGACAGAAACCTAGTTAGCTTGTGGGTTTTATGCATTTTAGATTTGTTTGGGACCTGTCCTTTTTTATTCAGGTTGATTCTTGAGTTTCTTTGTGTTACGAGTTGAAAACCTTAGGTTTTTGGGTTGGACCTTGATCCAATTTAGCCTTATCCGAGTAACCTTTTCAGATGCCTACCTGTACACGACGACATTTGATGACATTCTACTGGTTTAGTTGTCAACTATATGCTGGAGAAATGTTCTTAGTTTAGTTAATTTTTGCTTCTTTGCCTCCGTATCTAAGTATGTAATGATTTTTCTACTTTGGAAAATGCAGGTTCCTGGACTGCTGAAAATCAGGTACATCGGGCAAACCACTCTTGGCAGTGCTGCCATTTTTGGTCTTTTCTTGGGTGCTGGCAGCTTGATACATTGTGGGAAGTCTTACTAAGCTTCGCGTTTGAATTTCATTTAAGCTGGTTCTGTTTTGTTTGCAAGAATCAGTTGAAATGAATGATTATATGCCTGCAAACATTCTGCACAGAAATGTTTTCTGGCAACGAGCCATTTTCAAGATTTCGTGATATGCTTTGTGTCTCTTGCTGCACACAGGCTAGGATTCTTTGGTGCTTCTAAGCATAATTTGTGATGTTTTTATTCTTTTGAAAGCACTTTTCATTCTTTGCATTTTCTGTGAAACATTGGCTCCAATCTGTTTCTTGCCGCAGGAGTCTTGTGTGTTTCTTTTTAGGTTTGATCATTTGCTGAGTTGCAAATTGCATACTTCTTGCAGAACCATGACTAAATCTTGCCTAAGAACAGGTTGATGATTAGAGAAAAGACTTACGTGTGTATTTTAAAAAACATATGCACGGAAGTATGCATATGCATTTAATTAGTTCAAAAGAATTTAAAAACATATGCACGGAAGAATTTTATTTTTCAACTTGGAAAAATATTAGTACTACCATTTTTTATAATGGACTAAAATTATGGGACAGAAGCAATATCATTTATCTTTTCTGAAAGAGCAAGTTACTGGAAGGGAAATCTGGGTTTTTATTGTAAGTTGGCCTATTCAAATGGTAATATTACGCAAATGTTTGAAAATGAATTGATAAGCAGTACAGTGTATGATCGGAATTGGAACGTCACCCGGTTTAATTAGCGATAGCAGGAAAGTACAGAGATGTTTCGGTTAAAAATCTTGTTTTAAGTTTGGACATCAGTACCACAATAGAAAAACGGAAAATGTTAAAGTATTCACTTCAATTAAAATTTATCTCATTGTTGATGTTGTAGTTCTAATTGATCCAAGAAGACTTGAGGCAAATCTTTGCATGTTTAAGGAGGTACAAGCTCAAGATGACCCCACTAAAGTGCATTTTTGGGGTGTCTTCAGGGAAATTCCTTGGGTTTGTGGTTCGAAGCAGAGGAATTGAAATTGATCCCACAAAAATCAGCTATCCTTGAGATGCCTCCTACTAAAAATCTGAAGGAACTAAAAGGGTTAAAAGGAAGATTAGCCTATATAAGACGATTCATCTCTAACTTAGCAGGGCGCTGCTTGCGGTTCTCAAGGTTAATGAAAGAGGGTGTACCCTTCGAATGGGATGAACCATGCCAAAAAGCATTTGATTGCATTAAGACGTATCTTATGAAACCCACGGTGCTAATGAGTCCAATGAGTCCAATCAAGGGAGAACCATTATTGTTATACATCGCTACTCTTAACTATTCACTTGGAGCCTTGTTGGCCCAACATAATGATCGGGGGAAAGAGCAAGTTCTGTATTATTTGAGTCGTACCTTGGTTGGTGCAGAATTCAACTACTCTCCGATTAAGAAAACATGTCTAGCCTTGGTTTTGCCTTACAAAAGTTGAGACATTATGTTTTGGAGCATGAAGTCAAGATGATATCAAAGGCCGACCCCTTGAAGTATATACTCTCACGGCCAATACTTTCTGGGAGAATTGTGAAGTGGGTTGTAATCCTCCAATAATTTGCAATTGAATATGTTTCCCAAAAGGCAATGAAAGGACAAGCCTTAGCAGACTTTTTGGCGGCACACCCTGCCCCCGCTGACTCACCTCTAGCGACGGATCTACCTGATGAAGAAGTCATGCAGGTTGAAGTGCAAAAAGAATGGGAAATGTACTTCAATGGAGCAACAAGGAGCCCAGATGGCCAAAAGCAAGAAGACTGAAAAAATAACAAATCTGGAATCAGTGTTGTGTTTGTTACGCCTGATAATGCCATAATCCCACATTCTTTTGCCTTAACGGAAGAGTGCTCAAATAATGAGGCGGAATATGAAGTTGTAATTGTTGGGTTGGAATTGGCGTTGCAAATACCAATCGAGGATCTCTTAGTCTATGGAGACTCTGAGCTGGTTATAAAACAGTTGCGTGGAGAGTATATTGTTAAAAAGGCAAGTCTAGCCCCTTATTATGAAAGGGCTAGCCAACTGCTTTCACAGTTCAAGAAAATGAGCATCTTCCATGTAAAGCGAAGATAAACGCTCGAGTAGTCACTTTGGCAAGTTTGGCTGCCTCACTCACCCTACCTGAAAACAAGATGATAACTATCACAGTGGGGGAAAGGAGAGTTTTGCAACCCTTAAAAGAAATCTCGGAAGTACTCCCAATTTTCACAGCTACAACGAAAGAAGAAGGGGAAGATTGGTGAGAACCCTTCATAAATTACCTCCAACATGGAAGGCTACCAGAAGACAAGGCCAAAAGGGCGGGGGTAAGGCGTCGAACCACGAAGTTCATCATAAAGACGCATTATACAATAGATCCTTGGATGGAATGTATTTGCGTTGCATAGCCAGTAAGGAAATCCATGAGGCTGTGGCAGAAGTTCATGCCGATGTATGTGGAGCCCATCAAAGTGGTCCAAAGCTACACATGCAGTTGAAGCGACTTGGATACTATTGGCCAACCATGATTTCTGATTGCATTGATTATGCAAAAACATGCTAAGTCTGCCAATACCATGGAAATTTTATCCATCAGTCTTCAGAGCCTTTACATGTGACAACTTGCTCTTGGCCATTCACATCATGAGGAATAGATGTTGTTGGACCCATTAAACCCCAATCCTCTGTAGGCTTTCGATACATTCTGGTTGCTACGGATTATTTTTCAAAAATGGGCTGAGGCGGTACCTTTGAAAGAGATGAAAAGCGGAAATATTTTGGGCTTCATCCGAACCCATATCATTTATCGGTTTGGGGTTCCGAAAAGCATTATCACTAATAATGTCCATTATACAAGTTATTTTCCGAGTACAACATAAATATCAACCATTCCACGCGGTACCATGCACCCGCCAATGGATTAGCAGAGGCTTTCAATAAGACTTTGTGCAAAATCATCAAAAAAGACGATTGATCGAAATAAAAGAACTTGGGATGAAAAGCTACTATAAGCTTTATGGGCCTATCAAACTTCGTATAGAACTCCCACTCAAGCTACACCATATTCCTTGATAAGTATTGCCACTTGAAGTACAAATATCTTCTCTAAGGGTAGCATTATAAGAAGCACTAACGGAAGACGAAAGCGCAAAGATAAGGTTGTTTGAGCTTGAAGCCCTAGATGAAAGGAGGTTGTATGCCCAATAAAATTTGGAGATATACCAACAGAGAATGGCCAATGCTTTCAATAAACGAGTC
The DNA here is from genome assembly GCA_036023075.1 of Gaultheria prostrata. NCBI lineage: Eukaryota > Viridiplantae > Streptophyta > Magnoliopsida > Ericales > Ericaceae > Gaultheria > Gaultheria prostrata. Next base: position 10,389 of record JAXBDA010008815.1, read on the forward strand.
CGGCTTCATTCTTTCAAGAAAGGGGATTTAGTGTTGGTGGTTCGTACACCAATGATTATCACTCGAAGGACCAAAGGAAAGCTTGAGCCCAAGTGGGAAGGGCCTTACATCATCGAGAAAGTCTACTCAAATGAGGTGTAGACACCCCATTTGAACCTATGAAAATCCTCGGCATTCCTGATGATGAAGATGGAGCAACAAAAACGCTTTGGAGCTTGAATAAGTGCTTGAAACCTCACCAAAATCCACCAAAACCCACCCAAAGCCTCCTCAAAACAAACTCAAGCCTACACCATCTTCTAGTACATTCAAAATCCTCTTTATCGATAAATAATATGTCTCAATCCGTTTTACAATGAGGGAGATGCACGCGTTTTACTAAAATTACTCGTTTCCCCTATCTCTTAAGGGTAAATTGTCGTAAACTTGGATGTACAAATTATTTTGCATTTAAACCACGTGGGTTAGAAATTAGACTCAACCACCTTAACAACACTTCAAACCACGCCTAAAACGGAGTTTGGTAGCACCCGGGGCAGCCTCGCGAAGTTTGGTTAGTTCTGCAGTCCCCTTGAGCGCTCAAGGGGGAGTACCTTGAGCGCTCAACCCCTCAAAACACACCTTGAGCAAGGGGGGGTACCTTGAGCGCTAAACCCTTGCACAGACAGTTTTCTACAGAGCATCTAATCATGAGATTCTCTGTTGGAGGAGCGTCTAACCACCCATACACTTCCTATACACGTCCAATACACCCTATATGTGACCCCTAAACCACCCCCAAGGCCTAAACCCATTTCAAAATCAAAACTCCCTATCTTTCCCTCTCATTTCTCTCTCTATATAAGCATGCCTTGTCTCTCATTGTAGGGGGACTTCCATTTCTACCTCCTTACCAGCAAATACACCCATTCCCCACTCTAAAAACTCAGTCCATACATTCTTCTCCAATCAATTTGACCAAAAGCCCTCTCATTCATAAAAACCCATCTCAATCAAGCCAAAATCCTCTCTTTAAGCTTAAATACACCTTTGTCTTCCCTCACAATCATTCTGACCAGTCTTGCACACTCACTCATCAGCTCTAAACATCCCATTTACAGCTCACAAACCAATCTCTAAACCTTCAATCAATCAAAAGAAACCAAGTTCAAGCCTTGTTCAGCCAAAAGGTAGAAAGTCATGTGAAAAGCAAATATTTTGGTCCCTCTGAGGGGTGACCAGTAGGTTCATACAGATCATACATATCTGATATGAACTTACAAGGTCAAAGAAAATCAAGAAATGATTTGAAAATCTCAATTTTGAAGGAGGGTTGAGTGCTCAAGCCCATCGGCCCCTGAGCGCTCAAGCCCCATTCGGATCATCACAAGAGCTTTGTGTTTCTGTCCATTTTGAGTACAATAATCATCTATGATGGTCTTTTGATGCTCATCTCTTTCTTAAATAAGTTCGGTTCATCTTTAATCACAAATGAGTGAGTATCAAAAGGCCATTAAAGTGATGGTTTCATCATGAAAAAGAGAAAACATTGTTTTAAGAATAAAAAAGATATTTCCTCTTTCTTAGTGCATATCAGTGGTAAAAAGGCTCATAAAAATACCATAGAAATACAGCAGAATCATCAAAGCTCGGGAGCCAAAAGGTGGCTCGAGCGCTCAAGGTCATGTTTGAGCGCTCAATCCCTACCTTTGAGCGCTCAAACCCATAACAGAAAGTTAGTCTCAGTGTTTCAGCCATAACTTTTTACTCCGAACTCTGTTTTCGACGAGTTATATATCAAAACGTATGGAATTTGAAGAGCTACAACTATGTAGTTTCACGATCTTCCGGATTCTGCCTCTACAGTGCCCGAAATGTGCAAGCAAGTTTCGGGCAGATTGATGTTTTTTGAAAACAATGTTCTAAAGTTCCATTTTCCATTTTTATTGTTATTATTGTTTGTATCATCGCATCATACATTGTACACTTTGCACAAGCATCCACCTCTACTTATTTCATATTTGTTCACTTGTTTATTTGTCTTTCATTCTCCGAATCCCGTTTAAGTGTTCAAAGTTAGATTTCAAACATTTCACAAATCCCGCAAAACATTGAGTAGAGACCGGTTCACGAACCGGGCAAGAGGGGTGCCTTAAAAACCTTCCCCTCTCGTAACCAAGCCCCCAAACCCGTGAAAATCATGGTTTCGCTTGACCGGTAAGACATTTTTCAAAAGATATGGGTAAAAGATTCATTTTCAACCGGTTTCTCGGGTTCGGTCCTTTAACCCGGGTGGCGACTCCAAAACCGTTTTCACAATCTTGAGATTTTTCCGGGGGGTGCCCACATGGGGCTTATCTACTAATCACGATGGATGTCGAACGGATTATTTCCCCAACCAACGCAAGGTTCTTGAAAGGATATTATCCTTAGAAGAAAAAGAAAAGAGCCCGCTAGGTTGAAAACCAGAAAGGGCGGCCTAGGCAAAATTTAGGGCATAATAAAAGTCCCGCTAGGTCAAAAAACCTGACCTAGGCAAAAATTAGGGCAAAATGAAAGGGTGGTTCTAGGAATGCGCATGATTGGCTAGGGTGTATGTGCCAACCTAGTTGGGATATACGTTTTTAGTAATGATGCAATGAATCCTAGGTCCTTCATAAAAAACAAAAACAAACCACCAATGCTACATCATGTGGTTAAACTACTAAAACACCTCACCAATGTCCAAGGTGATAAATCTCAGGATACTCCTGGCCCACAAGAGTTTAAACTGTGAACGGCAAAATAATCCAAACCATCAAAATAATTTGTGTTCCTGGCCCGCAAGAGTTTAAACTGTGAATGACAAAACTACTCCAATAAATGAATCCAATACTAAAAATGCTCCTAGCCCACAAGAGCTTAAACTATGTACGGCTAAATAAAATCCAAAACAATATCCAAACAAAACACAATCAAACAAAATAAAGTGACGTTATTCGAGATTGCAAAGACTAAGCTACTGAAAGGAAGTTCAATTCATCAAAGAAGCTCTGGCAGCATCAAGTGCTTCTTTCACAACATCATAATGCGCACCCTTCTTTTTGTGTTGTTCAACAGCATCCATGGCAGCATGGAGGTCCTTTTCAAAATTAGAAACACTCTTGGAACACTTGACTAAGTCACTTTGGGAAGAAAAGTGCTTAGCCTTGCATGAAGACAACTCAAATTCAAGCCTTTTGAGTTGCTCTTTTGTGTGAATAATTTCCTCTTCCAAACTGCTGACACGCTCTGTAAGCTTGGAGACAGAAGAAACCATCACGCCATAGGAATTGGTCATCCCTTCAAATTCGGCTTGCTTTGTAAAGACCCTGAAATTTGTGTAAATTTTTTTCGAATAAAGTTTGAAACTTTGAAGAATTTAGTTTGAATGTTTGTGTATGGGTGAATGTGGAAAAATGTTTAGTTTTGGACTTTGTTGTAACACATTCATGAAATTAGGGGTGTGGGGCGTAATTAGGGTTTTTGCAATATAAAAGGAATGAGAGAGAGGGAGAGAAT
>JAXBDA010008816.1:0-13905 GCA_036023075.1 Gaultheria prostrata
ACCCCTCTCTCCAATCATTATTTTCATTTCTCTCTCTATCTCTCTCCAATTATTACACCTCTCTCTAATTATTACTTTTTCCAAAAACCCATCCAAACACTATCTCAAAAAAATTTCCAAAAATATTGTTCTCAAAATTCTCAACCAAACACAGGCGTTATGTCTCTCATATGATGTAATTATTTGTTTTTACGAATTACGACTTTATTGTGTATGTTGTTAGCACAACCTACATAATATGGTCAAGCAAATTACTTGAACGTTTGTTGGTTGTATCTGATATGTTTGTCAATGTCCCAATTATTGCAGGAGAGCTTAAAATACAGGTTGTTGGGTTCTGAAGGTGATATAGGTTCGTGGGGGCACGAATATGTAAGGTGAGCAGCATTACATTAGAAGGCAGCAGTTAGTATAATTATATGTCGTTTTTTCTGTTGGTTGGATAGACCGTTGAGTTTGTTTTGGATTCTTATGGTGGCCTAAGTAGTGATTTGGGGAACAATTGAATTGAATGTGTTCTGTGTGCATGATGTCAACTTAGATTGATGCTTACATTGCCATTATACGTATAACTCGTTAAATTTTTGCGAATCTATAACATGTTTTTCATTTGTGTAGTATACCATGTAAACTATGACCATCCTGTACACCTATCACACGCAGTCTTGGGGCTGGCATATCAAGAACTTTTTGGAGAACTAGTTTATTTATTCTTTAAGCTTGTGCCTCCTTGACCTTGGAAATGACTTCTCTTGATGAAAGGTTTTTTCGACCTCTGGTCTTATGGTTTAACTAATTCGAAATTCAAATTTTTCTTGTTGCTGTCAGTTTTAGGGACGAAATATCTTCTCTTTTGCAAGATAATGAAACCCAATATTGTTCTATGGTATATATGGGTATGATCAGCAACATAGTATGTTATTCATTTTGTGCGTCAGCCTGTAGATGTAATACTGGGAAATGGGAATAATGCTCATGTGCACTATGTTGCGTGGGCTTTTCTAAATGTAAAAGTGCTTGTATCAGACCCTTGATACTGGGTGTCGGTTATGTGTTTGATGTGTTTAACTTTAAATTCGCCAAGGAAGCATATTTTGTAATTCATCTGTGCTATGTAGTAAAGTATACATGAAATGGTATATGATACCTTGTACATACAATTTTACGAAATATAATAGAAATAACTATACCTTTGAAGAGGAATATTTGGTATGTTCCCATGTGCTTGAGATGAGATGTGTAGTAATCTGACACTTTGAATATACCCACACCCGTCACCCTTGCCAAGTCTATGTAACATACCACTTGCATATTTTTATATTAATTTCATGGAAATGTTAGGTGGTTGTTTTTTCCTTCTGTGGAATTTTTCCACCTTCATTGTCAACGTGTCATTTTTTTTTTGGTATGCGTGATTGTACTTTTGTGTCAATTAACATTTAACAACCCTTACAACTGTTTAATTTCTTATTGACAGGAACTTAGCCGGAGAAATAGCTCAAGAGTATACGAAACGACAGGTTAGGATTCATATCATCTGTGTATACTGTCGAAAGCATAATCATAAAGGTCTTGTATGCTCTAATTTTAGTATCATGTTGGTGGATCTCTCTGTCTGAGATTTTTTACTATGTTGATATTCCTAGTTTTGACATTTATTACTGGTATTGTTTCAATATTATTTTGTAATTAACTCATTTGGTGGCATTAGTACCATTTTTTGGCCTTTTTTCTTTACTGAGGCGCATATGTTACACTAGCAGATGCTAGTCATGCAGTATCTTTTTTGTTTTGCTTATTTCATTAATGAAAACTGATTTCAAGTATATTTGCTTCCTTTATGTAACCATCTCAGGGTGAAGAGGCCTCTATTGATGATCTGATTGAGCTTGTCCAGCAAGTTGTTGCTTTTCACATGAAGGTATGACTCGTGCAAAAGTTTTTTTTGAGTGGTTCAACTCTTCATTAATAGGAGACAGGATTCACATATCAGTTGAATACTTGAACATGGTTATAACTTATAAGCATTTAGTGAAGGTATAGGTTGGGAAATCATTTCACCGAAATGCGTTCCTAATCTTTTTTTCATCTTTCTTGCAGCACAATGCTGAATACGAGGCTGTCGATCTTTTAATGGAGGTATTGTGCAGTCAGCTTGTCATTAGAATATCGTATAAAATTGATATACTGGACATAACCCCTACCCCCACCCCCCGCAGCGACTTCACATTAAATATAGTAGGGAAGTTATATATTGGATTATTCCAGGTTGAAGACCTTGATATGTTAGGGGATCACGTGGACCGTACCAACTACAAAAGGACATGCCTATACCTCACCAGTGCGGCAAGGTTTGAGTCCCGAGAATCTTAAATTAACTTTTGAGCTTGCCTTCCTGAATGTTGCTTTGTCTTTTGATTATTGATACCATTACTTTGGTATCTGCATTATGCAGTGTGGTCCTCATTAAGGATCTTTTAAATTACAAGTTGAAGTTTCAATCCTATTACACTGCTTTGGTATAATTACCACACTCTGATTACCAACAGCTGTTATGAAATTAGATAAGCTAAACTATATTGAAATTAGTTAAAGTCAAATGCTCATTTTAATTTAAGTTTACGATTTAAGGGGTCCTTTAACTGCAACTGCAAGTATACTAGGCGAGTTTATGTGTCGATTTTCTTATAAACAAATATGCTCATGCATGGTACACCCACACACGCGCCCAAACACCCACCCACACACACATCAAAGCTAAAGCAACTCTATTTGCATTTTAACCTTTGAATCAACAGTTTATGAATTGGCTTATTTTTTGGTGTTAAGAATCTGGTAAAATGCTGCTATAATGTGCTCACAGTTCTGGACGTGTAAGTCATAATAATTTTTTTGATTGGTCATGGGAATATTGCCTTTTATCGTCCTCTATTCTTTCATTTGCATGCTTCATTAGTTCATTGTTTTGTGGTTTGGATGTAAGCATTTCATACTCTCTCTGTGATATTCACCTTGCTGCTGATGTTTTGCTCTCAATGCCTTGCAGATACCTACCAGGACCAGATGATATGCTAGTTCTGGATATTGCATATTCAATTTATCTTAAATTTGAAGAGTACCCCAGTGCGCTTCAGATTGCTCTATTCCTTGACAACATGCAGGTTTGCTTTTTATTGTCATCTACTATGTTCTCTTTCCCTCTTTACCCCGTGTAATATTAGAATTGAACACGGAAAACAAACAGTAGTATTGAAATTTTGGTGATAGTGCCTTGGGTAACATGTGTACGTATACGGAAAATGAGGTAGATTAAGCAGATGATCTTTGCCTCGCCTACTTGATTTTCTTTGTATGCTTTGGCAGTACATGAAGAAGGTTTTTACCTCTTGTGATGATCTGCTAAGAAAGAAGCAATTTTGTTACATCCTTGCTCGACATGTAAGTCTTGGAATATTAATCTCTCTCTTTCTTTATCTAATGTTGCTATTGATGTACTTCTCTTTATTGTTTTACCTAACATACTATGTCAACATTTGGAAAACGCAATATTTCCGTGATGAATCATAGGTGATGGACATAAGTTTTCTTGATTGTAGATAGATTTTTCTTATCGAATTTGTTCCATACAGGGTATAACTTATGAGCTTGATGAAGAGATGGTTGCAGACGATGATGACAGGGAGACATTGCAAGAAATTGTCAACAATACTAAGCTTAGTGAAGGTTATCTTACACTTGCCCGTGACATAGAGGTCATGGAGCCTAAATCTCCTGAGGATATCTATAAGGTTTGTACTTTTTGGTTATCCATACTAGTTCCTGATATCTGTCAACTTGATAGTTATACTACCTGTTGCATGTCTAGATGAACTTTTAAGTATATCTTACTAGAAATTGTTTCTTCCTCGGATCCTTGAATCAATTAGGCACATTTGCTCGATGGCCGAGCTAGTGCTGGTGCAAGTGTTGATTCTGCCAGGCAGAACTTGGCCGCCACATTCGTTAATGCATTTGTGAATGCTGGGTTTGGTCAGGTCAGAGCTTTGTTCTTCAATTTAAGAAATAGTGGAGGCGAATACTTTAGGGTCGTGTACATATTATGTTTGTTGCTTATATTTTTGCAGGATAAGTTAATGACTGTCCCATCAGAAGCTTCAAGTGGTGGTTCTTCAGGAAACTGGCTCTTTAAGAATAAAGAACATGGAAAAGCCAGTGCTGCAGCAAGTCTGGTATGGTGCTCTTCACTTTCAGTCTATTTTGTTGCTGTAAGTTACTTTATTCAACGAATATCATTGCAATTTCTTGCTGTAGGGTATGATTCTGCTTTGGGATGTGGATTCTGGACTTGCCCAACTTGACAAGTATTTCCACAGTAATGACAACCATGTCATTGCGGGCGCATTGTTAGGAGTTGGTATTGTGAACTGCGGTATCAAGAATGACTGTGATCCAGTGAGTTCTACTTCCTTTTGCCATAATGCATCGACCAGTGTATCTATTTTGAAATCCTAATGTCCCTCTTTCCAGGCATTGGCGCTTCTTGCTGAGTATATCGATAAAGAAGATTCTTCTGTCAGAATTGGTGCAATAATGGGTCTGGGCCTTGCATATGCCGGTTCCCAAAATGAGCAGGTCAGGTTCATTGCTTTTTTGTCTGATCGTTGGTTGGCACACCATGGCAACAATACTGTGTTTGGTGCGGGAAACCTCTATGATTTTTGAGGCATTTTGCTATTATCAATCTGCTTATTCTACTAAATGCCATGTACTGATTCTCTTTGTTTAAGAAGTTACTATGTATAGTTGTATTCCGATTGATACATATATCCTCCATTTACACTTATATGTACATGTATTCAGAGAAAATTTGATGAGTCCTAGGGAATTTTGCTTTTCTTTGTATGATGCTATTAAGTGAAGTTCACGTTGTTTAATCTAACAGAATGTACATGATCCATAGCAATACTCCAAATACGAAAAAAGAAAAGAAAAGAAGAAAGGCTTTATTATGTGGCAATACATCAATTTGACCTCTTTTAGTAGATAAAACGAAGGATTCCAATCATAGCCATTGTGGTAACTTTATCGATGGTATCTACCAAATAGGAGGCCTATTCAGGAAGACCATCCAATTCTCTGGAAAGGATCAATAGAAAATTTTAAACCATGTAATTGGTTCTGCTAGACAAATAACCTCTTGATTTATCCTCCACTTCCTTGTATATTTTGTTTAGTCCAATGGAAGCTGACTAATGTACATAATGTGTCAGATTTGTAGTAAATTGACTCCCATCCTTGGAGATAGCAAAGCATCCCTTGATGTGATTGCATTTACTGCCATATCATTGGGCTTGGTATATGTTGGTTCGTGTAATGAAGACGTTGCCCAAGCAATTATATTGGCATTAATGGAACGAAGCGAGGCAGAATTAGGGGAGCCTCTCATTCGACTTCTGCCTCTCGGACTTGGCCTTCTATACCTCGGGAAGCAGGTAATGAATAATCACAATTTATGTAGACCTTTATGCAAGGTTCTTGATTGTTATTTATCGGTCGTCAGATCCTTTTTTGTGTGCGGACCAATCAATGTTCTCTCACAAAAAAAGTTATTATTTTTTTTGGGTAAATACAAAAAAAATGGTTATTATTTATTTACAACCGATAACACCAAGACATTTGGGACTTAATTGGTATTTGCAGTTGTTTCGTGTGTCTGATTGGTTTTCTTTGGAATCCCTATGTCTCATTTAACAGGAAAGTGTGGAGGCAACGGCAGAGGTTTCAAAGACATTTAATGAGAAAATTAGGAAGTATTGTGACATGACCCTACTTTCCTGTGCTTATGCTGGGACAGGGAATGTGCTCAAGGTGCTTACGCTTAAGCCCTTCAATTCCAACTGGAGGTCTCTGTTCTGCAGATGAAGTAACTTACTTTGTATTTTAACACAGGTCCAACACCTTCTGGGTCAGTGCGCTCCACATCTTGAGAAGGGAGAAAGTCACCAGGGACCCGCTGTACTTGGGATTGCTATGGTAGCAATGGCTGAAGAATTGGGCCTTGAAATGGCTATTCGCTCATTAGAGCATCTTCTGCAGTATGGGGAGCAGAATATCAGAAGGGCAGTTCCTTTGGCTCTTGGTCTCCTCTGTATATCGAACCCTAAGGTATCTATCCTGTATCCAGTTATATCTTCCAAGCTGAGCACTCTTGAAGTGGCGTTTGGAGTGCAGTTCAGCCAAGTTATATTGTCACTTTCTATTGGTATATTGCTAAGAAAATTTATGATTGGATGTTGTGATCCAGGTCAATGTTATGGACACATTAAGCAGACTTAGTCATGACACAGATACCGAAGTAGCAATGGTATTCTAACTTTTGTTTAGTTTGAGAATTAGTGGTAGTATTATCTAACTATAGTTACTGTTACAATATTTACATTTCTGGGTTGTACAGGCTGCTGTCATCTCCTTGGGGTTGATTGGGGCCGGAACTAACAATGCCAGAATAGCTGGCATGCTTCGCAATCTTTCAAGTTACTATTACAAAGAAGCTAGCCTCCTTTTCTGCGTAAGCCTCTCTTATAGTTTTGTTTCATACACTGGCCTCTATACTTTCCTTTGATTTTTAAAGGGATCCAATTATTTTGAAATGGGCTGTCTGTGCAGGTTCGAATCGCTCAAGGTCTTGTACATTTGGGGAAAGGGTTGTTGACTCTTGCTCCATATCATTCGGAGCGCTTCTTGCTATCTCCGTAAGTGTCTGTTTATTATGAGAAATTGGGCTCTCCATATACACTTCTTAATTCTAAGACTTGAGCTAATTCACAACCCAGCACAAGATGAATTGGTGCATGTGAGTTCGTAAAAAGGGGAAGCTTTCACATTAGGAATGACCTGTTTGGCAATCGGGGTGTTTTTATTGAATGGAAAGGTTTTTGAAGCTTTAATTTGATTTTTTTCCGTACTTACCATTCCAAATGATTTATTTCACTTTTAAGTTTAGTTATTACAACTGATTCAGATGGAACAAAAGCTGTTTTCAAATTTGAATGGGTGTTGTTTTGAAGAAGAAGAAGAATTCTCTTAGGTTATGCATGTGATTGAATGCATATCAATTACATCAAAAATGCTTCTTGTACAACCATTTCGGCTCCAACCATTTACAACCCTCTCACATACGTGTGGGACATACACCCATAATTGTGAGTGAGCCCAACATGTATGTGAAAGGGTTGTACATGTAGCATTATTCCAATAACATTCATAATGAATTTCTAAACTTTCCAGCCAAACATAAATTTAGTCCTCTTCTTTTGGTTTGTGAAATGGACTTATGGTATTTGGTCTAGAAAACTCTGTTATTATGGTCGCAAATGAGCATCTTTTATAGGGGAGAGATTTGGTTGTATGTACAGATGAATTTTGAAAAGAGGCTTCGGTCAGCTCTTCAAATTAAGTCTATTTAGGTTAAGAACGTTGCCAAATGCTTTCATGCTTTCACTTAATAACAGGTGAACCATTAACTGCACCTAAAGGAATATAAGTTCAGCATGGGCCAATTACCGAGAAAAACAATTTGTTCTGCATGGGCTGCAGAGCTTTCTTGGCTGTGTAAAAAGAATATTGACCCTTGCCTATTCGTATATGTAGTTAATTTGTCAGTAGCAATGGATAAGCTCCTATGGGCAAAACGTAGTGGTTGGTCAATGGGTAAATATTTGATGTTCGGGTTCAAGTCTACATAGCCATTTGGTGGGCCTAAACATACTCTTTACATAGCACGTGATAGGACTTTAGCTTCGGTCTGGACATTGGACATAGGTGCATTTCCCCTTCAGATATTTGGTGTAGAGTAGCCTGTCAGAAAATCTATTTTGTCTATCCACAAAAAAATAAAAATATATGTAAATCTATGTGAAGCTGTTCAAGGGCTGTCATGTGGAACATTTTCTCTTGTGAAAATAAGATAAGACATGGCATAAACGGTATTCTGGGGCTGGGTTTTACTATGTACATTAGCCCTCTGCTGTCGAAACATGTCTGATTTTACATGTTCTTAATTTCCACCTCTGGCTATTCTAACAAATATATTTCTTTGGTATTGTATTTATCTTCCTCTAGGACGGCGTTGGCTGGAATAATAACCTTGCTGCATGCATGCCTCGATATGAAAGCCATCATCTTAGGGAAATATCATTATGTTCTTTACTTTGTTGTGTTGGCAATGCAGGTATGCTCTCTCTCTCTCTCTCTCTCTCTCTCTCTCTCTGCGGTTTACCTGCTTCTAACTCATGGCTGATTGCATTTCTTTATTTTCAGCCAAGGATGCTACTGACAGTTGATGAGAACCTGAAACCTCTCTCAGTACCTGTGCGTGTGGGCCAAGCTGTTGATGTGGTGGGCCAGGCAGGCCGACCCAAGACCATCACTGGTTTCCAGACCCACTCAACGCCGGTTCTTCTGGCTGCCGGAGATAGGGCAGAGCTTGCCACTGAGAAGTACTACTACACTCTACAGCTTGACATAATGCCTTAGCAAACTTTTGGCCTTAATTTTGTTTGCTGAACAATAAACCCTGTGCAGGTATATTCCACTCTCACCTATTCTTGAAGGCTTTGTCATTCTAAAAGAGAATCCGGACTACCGTGAAGACAACTAGTAGTTGATAAAGATGCAAGCGGAATTGCTTTGACTCTAAAGGCAACTGGGTCCAGATCTACAGATTCGAAGGGCTTCTTGAGGTGCAACTGGGTCCAGTTCTACAGATTCGAAGGGCTTCTTGAGGTGTAATCTTTGTTTTGAATTAGCGGATTTGGATCAGGCTCGAGCCCATGCCTTTTTTATTTCTGTTTTTCAATTTCCCTAGATGCCCTGGGTTTAGCAGGCTACCTGTTTTATTACGATATGAGAAAGAAAGAATAGGTGGGGACGGGGTTCGGGCTTGCCTGGATCATTTCAACACATATTGGGATTGGGTAATGAAATTTTAGTGCATGAAAGCATCTGTTGTGGTTTGTATGTTTCTTTCGCTATTCAATTCTTTTAGGTTTAATTAACATTTAAATGCGACGTGTCTTCTGGTTATATGGTGTTGGATTTTTCGAGTCTTTTCGTGTCATTTCAATGAGGTCTTTTTATTGTGTTGGGTCAGTTTTTAGTTTACTCTGACATTGAGGCCAAGTACAATGCCGAGTTTTGATTATCAAGTGGTCATATTCATTAGGAAAATTTGATTTTTATGAAAATGATTCCTTGCCAAGGGTGGTGTGAGTATTACTTTGTAAAGTTAGCAAGCTATCTGAATATTACCTTTTCTGCAAAATTTAGATTAATGATTTGTTGATGCACTTACCAAAGGAGGAAAGTTGTACAAAAGCGAACAATAATGCTACATGGCACGCCACATAAGCGCGCTGGGCCACCTGATTCATGAACTGGAAAAAAACCCTCAATCAGTCTCTCTCTCATTCCCTCATCTCTCTCTCCCTCCAAAACCCCACCTCCGTCCCCTCCGCCTCTTCCCAACACCACCACCACTCTTCATCCCCTCATTTCTCTGACCCCGAAACCCCACCTCCCTCCTGTCCGCCTCTTCCCACCACCACTACCACCAATATGGCCAACTCCAAACTGGATTCTCCACCCCCAGAAGAACGTCTCCGGCTCCGGCACAAAGTCCAGCGGCTTTGTGTACACCAAATCCTCCCCTGCTCCATTCAAGAAACTCTTTATAAACCCGTTCAAATCAGTAGCCTTGACCGACCGAAGAATGTCAAAAGTGTGAAGAGCAGAGAGGAAGAGTTTGGGTGGTGGCTTTGGGTTTTGGAGTTGGCCTTTTTTGGAATAGATTGAAGAGTGAATTTGTGTTTTTGCTGATTTGGGGACGTGAGCAAGGGGGTTTGGTTTTGTTGGTGGTGGGATGAGGCGAAGAGGAGGGAGGTGCGTTTTTTTTAGGGGGGAGAGAGATGAGGGGATGAGAGAGTGGTGGTGGTGGGAAGAGGTGGAGAGGAGGGAGGTGGTTTTGGGAGTTTTTTTTTTTATTAGTCAAGCAAGTGGAGCCTAGTGCCTATGTAGCGTGTCACATAGGCGGATGAGGTTAAAAGCTATGTGCGTAGCATTATTGAAATTTTAATCAGTTAGTATTGGTCAATGGATAAAACCTAGGGTTTGACCGCAAGGTTGTGTAGCTCTCCTTTGAAGCGTGAGGTCTTAGTAATCTAACTTATCTAACTCATAGTACTAACAAAGGGGTAAAAAAAGGACCCGACTATGGATACCGAACAAAGGGGTACTGAAAATGTACTAACAGCATGCGGGGCTCATTCTTAGATCTCGCACAAATAATCCGAACCCTTCAATAATTTTTCGAATGACTTTGTAAAAAATCAACTCAATTCCAAACATTCAGAGTTAAGGATTGTAAATTCTGAATGAGAAATTAGAATATTCGATCACCCACTTCGCATATCCAATTGAGCTGCATCTTTTTCAAGGAGATTTGAAAAATTATTTTTAAATTAATGAATGGTTCGGATTATTCGCGTGGGATCCAAAAATGAGCTCCACATGCCTTTAATACATTTCCGATACCATTAGCATTTTCGGTATAAAAAAAATTCAATGGATAACTTTGATTTAAGGGAACAAATCAATTTTAAAGGGAAAAAATCAACTTAAAATTGTAGGATTTTAACACTACTTGCCAGCGTGTCATTTTCATGCTCTCAGAGGCCAAAAAATCCAAACTGTAGCTTTGTACAAATACTCCGTAAACGTTGGAAACTAACCGTTGTTTGTAACCGTCACTCGTTTCTTTGAGCGCAAATGAAACCACATTTTATTTCCTCCTATTTTCTCTCAACCGTTCTTATCCAGAAAAAAAACCAAACACAAAAATAAAATAAAAACAAAAGAAAAGAGAGACTCAACCCCAAATTTCTTGAAGGGAAGACAGTGGACCAAAACACATCTGGATTGTCCAAGATATAATCGGACAGCCAAGGGGTGCACAGCATCCGAATGCACATCACCCACCCCGTTTCCAAAGGCAGTAACACAATCAATCAGAATATGTTACTCAACTCAAATCTCTCTCTCTCCCTCTCCCTCTCCCTCTCACGCGCGCGCTCGCTCTCCTTGTCTAGTTGCTTTCTTTGGTTCATTACATTTTTTACCTCCGTATTTGGATTTTCTTTCACTTCACTCTCATGCCACTCATAATGTCACTAATTACATCTAGATAACTAACATTTCAAGAATCTCCACCAAATGGATCTGAGCTTTTATAATTCCAACTTTGGCCCACATCAGCATCTCAATTACCAAGAGACTAATGATATTTTCTCACTTCAAACACAACCGGAGCTAGCCATGGATTTGTTTGGCTTCCAAGAAAACTTCAGTTCTTACCCAGAATATGCTTTTATTAATCATACACTCTTCGACTCGGATGATCTAATCCTCCCATACTTGGCACCACCACCACCACTTGACAACTCCATTCCCCAAGAACTCGACCAGTACTATCAGTATCAGTATCCGTACCCGTACCTAAAATGTCAGAAGAGCTACGAAGATGCCTACTACTACCCGGCCGAAACATCGTGTTTGGCCGATGGGTTTTTCCTGAATCCGCAGCCTCTGGTACCGGACTTCTCTCCCGGGGTTCAGTTACCTTTGTCTGCACAGAGTGTAGCGGCGAGGAATAGGAGGAGGAATATAACTGAGAAGACTAGAGAGTTAGGGAAGATTATTCCAGGTGGAGAAAAGATGAACACTGCTGAGATGTTTCAAGCTGCTTTCAAGTACTTGCAGGCCCAAGTTGGGATTCTTGAATTCTTGGCATCATCAATTCAGGTCTCTCTCTCTCTCTCTCTCTCTCTCTCTCTGTGTGTGTGTGTGTGTGTGTGTGTGTGTGTGTGTGTGTTTGTGTGTTTGTGTGTGTGACTTTCCACTTAATTTTTAAGGAGGTAATGCTATACAATTATAATTCTAATGCAAAACGTAACATATAACAGCAGTGCTACATACACATTAATGAGTAAAAGTATGACTTTCCACTTAATTTTTAAGGAGGTAATGCTATACAAGTATAATTCTAATGCAAAACGTAACATATAACAGCAGTGCTACATACACATTAATGAGTAAAAGTATGCTAAATTAAGGAATACTACGTAAAATTGCAACCAAAATTAACATAAAAATTCAGCTTAATTCCAACTTTTGTACGAAACAAAAATGTTATAGACCTAAGTTGTAGCATTGGAACTATATGTTTGCAAGTGCAGGAAAATGAAGAAGAAGCATTGGATAGTGAAGAGCTCAAAGCGCTTGCTCCGTCTCCAAGTATTCAAGAGAAGTTGTACTCATTAGAGAAGTGTTTGGTTCCCAAAAGATTGTTCCCAACTAGTAGTGGCTGATCATACGACACAACAACTGAAGAAAGCAAAATTTTGTTTTGTTTTCGTTTTCGTTTTCGTTTATTCTGTTATTATATCAATATTTTTGTTGTGTTTCTGGGTAGCTGATCATTTATATTCTAATCGTTTTACTTGTAAATTTGTTTATGCAATCTGAGAGATCGATTATTGTGGGATATGAATTCTACAGAATCTGAATTTGGAGAAAACTATACTCGAAAATGAAGGCAGTTGTGGAAAATGGGGACAAAGTTATTCACACCTTGTTTGGAAAGGTTTTTGAGAACCGGTTCTCAAAATCCTTAAAAACCCTTGTTGAAAACCCAAATGGGTTTTTAAGAACCGGTCAAAACCCTTCAAAAAAGAAAAGGATAGAAAACCCATTGGGGAAACCGAACAAGGGAGGGTTTTCAAAACCCGATTCCGAAAACCCAACGAACAAGGTCTCGGTGTTTTCTTGAGAACTGAAGTTTGCTCCCTTTGTCTCATTTTTTACTCCCTTTGTCTCATTTTATTTGCTCCCTACGAAATTGTACGAATATCCGTGTCATTTTCAAATGTCTTATCTTTTTATTTATAATATTTTTTAAAGATTTAAAAAAATTGTCTAATAGAATTACGTAATTAAGATCTATCAAATAAGATCTGTTGTACATTGAAAACTTCAAGAGTTTAAAAAAAAGCATGTATAATCGTAAATAGCAAATAAAATGGGACAGAAGGAATATGTCCGAGTGATTAAGAATAAAACCACAGCGGACCATGTTGCAAAATCAGTTGACATGGGAGGAAATGTCGCTCAAGGCACTTTGCAAAGTCGTTGCCGAGAATTTTGGAAAGTTGTTGCACCAGAGAATAATCTCTCTCTCTCTCTCTCTCTCTCTCTAAGTTTGTTGCACCAGAGAATAATCTCTCTCTCTCTTCTTGTTTGGGCAGTTGGATACTATCCCAAAAATGTTGCGAAAGTGCCAGACCACTATTCATGAAGTTACTTGCGGTGCAACATGAAACTGGCATCCACATAAAAAGATCAAGAAATTGGAATAAAAGGAGCGAAATATTCTGCAGCCGGAAGCGCAAGCCCCGTTGGTTGGTGAATTTACCCCCAACATAATTGATTAAAGCTCAACTCTTGAGGTTAGACTGTAACAAAATAATTTCTCGTGAATCTCCTAGTCCGGTCCCGACGTGAATGGCCTGCCAGAGGGGGTTGGTCAAGATGCGCGTAAGCTGGGTCCCTTGACCGTCGAACCAAAAATAAATAAATAATCTTCGCCCCAGCAGTACATATTCTTTTTTCTTTTTATAACAGCTGCAGTACATATTCTAAAACGGAAAATTTTCAAAAAACCCCCTGAACTTTGCACTCAATGTCTCAAAACCCCTGAACTTAACGAAACTTCAAATTACCCCCAAACTTTCACTCCGTTAATCAATTTACCCCCCACCGTCTACTTCTGTCAAATGGGTAACGGAAATCGCT
>JAXBDA010008817.1:0-13901 GCA_036023075.1 Gaultheria prostrata
TTCTGAAACTTGTTTTGGAAACATTTTTCAGAATAGTGAAACGAACATGAATTTTGAGAAGAGTTCAAAGCTATGTTTTTGAGATATTTTCAGAATTATGGTCCAAAATCTGCAAACGAACAGAGCCATGATGTCTGAACTTGATTTGCTTTTGCTGCGAAAAATATGAGAAGGGTGGTGTTTAAGTAATATATTTCGGATTAACATGTATAATGATTATCGAGTTTTGTGTTATTATTATTTTAAATTCTTGTAGTCTTTTCTTTTTGTATTATACAATAGGCCTCAAAAATAAAGTTCGCATCTGGCCTCAAAAAACTCAGAGCCGACACTGATCTCCCCTCACTCTCTTCAATCGATTCTCATGCCAGCTCTACCAAATCTCGTCAAATCTCATCTACTATCATTACTCTATGGTAGATGGGTTCTTAAATCTACATCCATATAGCCGCATAAGAAGATGCACACATGGCCCAGCCGAAAAATCAAGGCGCGAAAACACATGGCGACGGCGGACACGTGTACGAACTCCTCCCGAGCCGGCACTGATCTCCCCTCATTCTCTTCAATCGATTCTCATGCCAGCTCTACCAAATCTCGTGAAATCTCATCTACTATCATTACTCTATAGTAGATGGGTTCTTAAATCTACATCCATATAGCCGCATAAGAAGATGCACACATGGCCCAGCCGAAAAATCAAGGCGCGAAAACACACGGCGATGGCAGACACGTGTACGAAATCCTCCCTCCATCGTTCCAAGCTTGCCGTCAGTGGTGTTCGCCGGAGGCCCAGGAGTCTCCTATCGGAGGTGGGGAGTTAGTGGAGGTGGTCGATTTCTCGATTTGCAAAGACATCGAGTTGAAGCCGTGAATGGGTGTCTTACCTTCAGCCTTCAGGAGTCGTAGCTTTTTTGTTTGATTTTTATTTTTATTTTTTATTTTACGGGCTTAAAGTTGGGAGGGACCCACCATGAGTCTCTTTTCAGAAGATCAGTTTGAGACCAATTTTCAAATAAGTTCTCAAAATTGGTTTTTCAAAACCTAACCGAACAAGCGCTTAATAAGTAAGTTAAAAAGTTATGTTCAAAATCAATAAAATTGAATAAAAATGAGAATAATAAAAAATCTGGCTGTGTTGAATTTTTTTTGTCGTCTTTAAAAAATAGTTTTCAACAGGTAATTTATTACTATTTTTTCAAATTCCTTTTGGTTGAGAAGAACTAGTAATCCAACTATGTCTTCCATGTCAATCTTGCTCACTAGAAAAAAAAAATGACAACATTAAACAAACAAAAGGATCACGAGAAGAACCTGTTTTATTCTTTTTGTATATCCCATCATATTCATGGTAATATACCCTATTTGATTTAAAACATCAATGCAAAATTAATAAATACAAATTTCTTTTGAGGAGATTTTAATTAGGCATCGTGTATCAATATTACCATTATGATTCCATCCTAGACGATTTAAATCTTTATGATTCCATCCTATGAATAAGATCTTGGACCATTGTGCCCTTATTAATTATATTAGGAGTATATATTCTATTGTAATAATAATTTGTAATTATAACTACTAAACCAAAAAATCCGGTGAGATCATAGATTCCAATCTTTATGATTTCCATAATTGTTTCCAAAAAATCCGGTGATACTTGTTTCCAATCTTTATGATTTTCATATTTGTTTCCATACTTGTTTCCATATAGGATGAGGATGCAATCACATGGGTTTCATTCCATACTTGTTTGATCTCTCTCTCTCTCTCTCTCTCTCTCTCTCTCTCCTGCCGCCCATTTTCCATACAGTTATATGTATATATAATGTAATTAGATTTTCCTTAAGTATCCTATAAGTTACGAGTTCCCTAATTATAGGGATTGACTAATCCTATTCCCGAGATCCACGCCTCATTCCATTACCCACTCACAAATTCAAGTTTCTCGTCCTTTTTTTTTATTTTCTCATGGAAATTTGGCTGCCGCTTTCTCAATCTCTCTATTATCCACTAATAACTTGTATCTTCATTCTTCCCTACCACTAATGTTATTTATCCGGTAAGACTTTCAATCTCTCCACTATCCCAATGCTTTGAAGGACAACAACGAGATCCCGACGTACGAACGATAATGGTATTTATCCAGTAAAACTTTCAATCTCTCCACTATCCCAATGCTTTGAAGGACGGCAACGAGATCCCGACGTACGAACGATAGTTTTGAAGGACGGCAACGACATTTTTTCTTGTAGCAAAGAAGATGTACTCGATCAAGGAAATAATCCACCACGCTGGCGCTGATCCAGTAGGTTGGTTGTCAAGCAAGTGATTTTTTGAACCAAAGGTTTGTGGGTTTTGACAGTTTCGTGAGATTTGTATAGGAAGTTTTTTTTTTTTGGACAAAAGATTTGTGGGTTTTCATGATTCATTGATTCATATATATATTGGTGGATTCGGCACAGTAAAAATGGTTAATTAATAAACCATGTTCTCATATATATTTTTTCCGAACATGGTTCATTGATTCACCATATTGGTGGATTCGGTACAGTAAAAATGGTTAACCAATAAACCAAATTCCCATGTTTTTCTTTTTTTAGCATGGTTCATTGATTTACCATATTAGTGGATTTGGTACAGTAAAATGGTTAATCAATAAACTGTGTTCCCATGTTTATCTTTTTTTACATAGTCTAAGATGGTTCATTAATTTATCATATATAGGTAATTCGTAAAGTGCTAATTGTTTTAAAATTATCACATTTTTTTTGCCGGTTTTAGGCCGGTTTGTTTGGACCTTGTCCAGTGTGTCCCGTTGGTTTGACCTGTTTTCGTTGGAGTGTCCGATCTGTGGACTCCCAACCTTTCCCCTTGGGAATCTTTGATGAATACTATCACTCAACTTTGACAAAAAAAAAAAAAGATGGTCCATCAATTTATCATTTTTCTATGTTTGTTGTTATAAGTAATTTTTAATGCTCTTTTTTTGTATTTATTTTTGTATTTTTTTCTGATTTGGGAGAGAAGTTAGGAGTGAGAAAATTAAAAAATTAGGAAAAAAGATGATTTGAAAGATAAGATAGAGAGTGATTAAGTTAAATTAGGAAAGATTAGGGGAGAGAAATGTTAGGAAATTAGGAGAGAGATATATTAGGAAAATCAGGAGAGAAATATTAGGAAAATTAGGAGAGAGAAATGGTATTTTGGGATTTATTTGAATTTCAGGATGGAATCATAATGATATTATTTGTATAGGATGTCTAATTAACTCTCCCTTCTTTTGAATATAGAAAGAAGATAATCTTAATGGCTTGTGAAGAACCATAAACATGTTCTTTGAAGAATGACAGAGTGACCAAATTTCAAACTGTTTTCAATGGTCAAAACAACCTCTGGAGACCATCAAAATCCAACTAACCCATTATATTCGCTGCCGAAAATTATGTTGTCCATTAGAAAAAGTCGCACTCTCCACAATTGGCCACAAACGGTATGTTATAAATTTAGAATCAGCTTTGAACTTCCAACCATATAACCTCTTCCTTCTCCTCTTGCTCATTTCAGCCCCAAAAATTAACCTTCTTGTTAAAAGCATCTTATTTTCAACACCCACAACCTCCATCTCGCCATCTTATCCCATTGATCTATTTTCAAAAAATCATGGGAGGTTGTGCGAGCAGACCCAAGGAATTTAATGCCAAACAGGAACCCCTACTCGCTGAGGATCCCACCACCCCTAAGAAGGTTGAGGGCGAGACTGTTTCACAAGTAAGTCTATTTCTCCTCTAAAATCGTAGTACTACATGTTTTCGATCAAATATAACCACGTGCACAAAAATGTATGTAGAAATGTCATGAGAGTTTGGTTTGTAAAAGAAATGGGGCAATTTTAAATAATTCTATTCATTTTGCGTATGTGCACGAATTCTAATCCTAATGGACAAGTGTAATTTATTTACCTCAAATGTTTGTGCTTCTTCCGAATTCTTGTCCTATTGTTTTACATTGCCATTCACAGCATTCCTGGTATCTATATGAAGGATGATAATAGAGAATTGTTCTAACTGGAGTATATTTGAATGTGGTATCTATGTGAAGGAGGAGAATGCGGGTGAGGCCAAGAAGGACGAACCTTCGGTAGATTCTTCTGAGGTGGCACCAAAGACCGAAGAGTCGGCCAAATCTAGTTCAGAGGAGGCTGCCAAGCCAACAGAGGACAAATTTGAGGCTGCAGTTGAAACCAAGGAAACAGTTAAGGAGGTGGAGAAGGAGGAAGTAAAAGTACAAAATGGCGAGGCACCTCTTGTTAAGCTTTGATGATCACGAAATGTCTAAACTCTTATGGTTTTTCATAGAAAAAGTAAATTTTGTACGATCCTATAATCGCAGAGCGAGAATTGGTAAATTTTTCACGACTTGATTTTTTGGGCCCCCTTGTAGGAACAACCTACAATAAATAAATAAAAAGAAGTTCGCGTTTGTTAATAGAATTGTTATATTACCCGTTTTAAATAACGCTTGTGAAAAGGCGGTGATTCAATTTCCAGTTTGAATATATAGAATGAAACTTGCAATTTCATGTGGGAAGAATACAAATTGTTTTGACCAATCCCTTTATTGAGAATATAAACTATGTTCCAAAGAAAAACTAAATTTCAGATTAATATTGTGCCAAGTTTGCTTTCAAGCACCTTCTTCAAACATTACTGCCTAATGTTCTGGGAATACAAACATCAGGTGAAGGAGATCAGGGAGATATTACACCTTAATCATAACGAACGGAATATCAATTTACAAAAAGAACTCTCTGCCTTGTCCTCATCATATTGCCAAGCTTCTTTTCAAAGATTCTCTGGCTTAGACAAGTGACATAGGCCATCTCCCCCATGAGTTACAGATATCCTGTTGTTTCATTGTGATATTCAAATTTTATCATGAGTGTTCATGGTCCATGTTCACTCGTAAACATTGCTGGGCGAATAAACGTTGGCTACAAATCGAGCTGCACAAATTTTTTGTGTTCTTATACAACAGATGATTTGTTTTATTTTCTCGTTTTTGTAATCTTACTGTATTCTATGCAACAACAGTACGCAGTTGGCAAATGTCTTCAAAAGGTACGTATGTAACTAGGATGTGAATTTGAAGTATTTATTCCAGTGGTTAAGTGTGCTAGGTAGAATATTAGTACCAGAATCATTGAGATGAATGCCCCCAAACTTTTCTCTTTCATTTTACAATCGCATAAATATCAGCAATCTTTTCACATATTCCCAGCACAACCGCCTCAAATTTACTGATTGAATCTCGGCTTATTCGAGGGAGGTTCTTAAAGATGATAATCAGGTTCTTTAAACATTGAGAATATGCTTGAGCATATTATACACAACTTCACTCATTCAATGAGTTAGAGATAACTCCCATCAATACAAGTGCAAGGGTGAAGAGATACAGAAAGAAATTCCACACAAGCGGTATATTTTGGAAACGTGAACAAACAATATGCCGAAGTGATATGCCACTTCGAGATTTGGGGTCTGTTTGGAAGCTGTGGAAAAAGAAGAAAAAAGGGAGAAAAGCAATGTTCAAGAGGAAAAAGGTAGCAACAGTTGGAAACAAATTACCATTTCCCACTGTCTACTTCTTATCTGTCACTAGCAACCGTACAAGAGAAGGAGAAGTTATTTAATTTCTCCTTTCTTTCCATTCCCTTTTACAATTTCCAAACACGTACATCCTTTATCCTTAGCACAACCACGACAACGCATTTCAATTACTTTCAGTTATAAGTTTTTGTGGTTACAAAAAAAAAAAAAAGCAATTGTATTTGTAACGGTACATACATATCAATGACTTGCACTTAAATCTTTGCGCCTCGGTATTCGAGGGTCTTAATTTCTGTTTCCAAGTCGGAATTTTGTTTTGCAAATGCGAGCAGACAACATGCAGAATCTAATATCCGTTGTATTAGGTCGCGCTGTCAATGCGTATGCAATAGGACTTGGCAATTTACCTATTTGACTCACAATCACTCATTCATTCACAAGGAGTTTGTGTATAATATTCTGCTTGTTTACCACACAAATTAAGCACAAAGAACATCCTGTCACATTTACACTCGCACTTTAGGAAAAGTCTATAACAAACAGACAAACACACTAAAGGCAACTGCAGCCATCTTATTTCAACTTTTATGCTATTCCATAATCCATATAGATTGAGAAGAAAACAGAATTAATAATGTGACGATCAGCAATTCAATTCAACTTCAGCTGAATGTAATCAATTGTTCTCTCCCTCCCTCAACTGTCGGGGATGTGTTTATATTGACAGTGAGAAAGCTATTTTTTAAGTAGTACAGTAGAATAATCTAGATGGTTGACAACATTATACAATCTAAAGCCAATTACATTAACAGTGACAGAGCATCAATCACCCCACTAGGTGGTTGTTCTCCACATCCTTCATTTGGTGGTGGTGGTGGTGGACTGGTGGTCCTCCTCCTCATCGGAGGCATTAGAAACCCCACCAAACTCGAAGGTGACATCAAGAAAATACAACATCAAAATCAGAACAGGGCAGCTAAGAAACGCCGGAATTGGTCCGAAAATCCAAAGAAACAGAGGGAATGAGAAGTAAAAAGCCCTAAGACCCAGTGCCCAGAAATACCCTCCCCTGTTCACTGTCCTCCCAACATAGTCCGTTGTCAAATGACGGCTCTGACCCCGCTGATTCTTCTTCAACGGGACGTTGATTAATATGCTGGCGTGGCTGTAGTACCGAATGGATTGAACATTGAACAAGAATGCTACCAAGAAACAGACTAATATGCAGAAGTATTTGAGTGATAGTACTGTTAGGTCGCTGGTGTTGCCGTAGACGAATTCACCAGGGTAGCCGCGGTAACCACCGTGGTTGTTCATGAGAGCGGCGATGAGTGAGGATAGCATGATCGCCATTGATGCCAATAGGGTTGATGCCATTATGTTGTTTCTCAGGGTTTGCACGGCCAGAACCCCGTTCTTTGGTGAGTCCTGCAGGGAGGCAGGCAGCCACATTGCAATTAATTTTTCAGATTGAAAATATAGAATTTTGGTTTCTTTTTTGGCCAAAATATGAAAACGATTGAAACAATTAATTACACACAAGAGATTTGTCGAAATACTGACGAATCCGTCCCAACCCAATATTGGTATAGTATATCAGAAACATTAGTAGTAGTAATTGAGAAAATGGAAGGCTGCAGAATGAATGAAAGCAGCAGGGAAGCTAGGGTACTATGTACTTGCATCATAGCAGAAACCCAGAAGCGGCGGTTGATGGCGTGAAAACCGATGACGGTGGTGGAGGGGTGGTTGAGCACCTGATAGAGGAGCCAGATGTGGTATCCAACCATCATTAGTAGGCCTGCTGGTACTAACGTGTAGTCAAGAATTTGTTTCTCCATTTCTAGTACCTACCTACAACATGCAAACGACAACTAATAACTCCCTTCCTTCCTTCCTTCCGATGATGATGATGATCTCTCTCTCTCTCTCTCTCTCTTTAATTTGTTTGTAGAACAAGACAAATTACAGATCTCTCTCTCTCTCCGCGCCTTTCTCTCCACTATTTTGGAGTTGAAGAATTCTTAGGGGAAAGGCGAGTGTAACAGACTTGTGTATATATATAAGCAGAGAGAGAGAGAGAGAGAGAGAGAGAGCCCCAAGCGCTACACGAGTGTGTGTGGCGTGGCGTGGTGTTTGTTTTGCTGAAAAAAAAGGAAGAGAAAATTATGAGATGTTCAGCATTGCATTTCCTTCTTATATTTTCAAAACTTGGCAAAGTTATAGAAAGCACTACACTTACCAAAGATTTAATTCGTAAGGCAAAACATGCTCACCCGGACACCGATGATGGAAATCTCACTTGGTTCTTATTTTATCTTTTTCTTGTACTTGTTGGTTCGTTGGTTGGTTCAGCTTGCAAGAACTCAAAAACTCCATTTGTATCTGTCTATGATTTTAATGATATTTCTATCTCTTTATCTAAAAAAGATTTAATTCATAAGGCAGACATTTAGGTGGACATTAATAAGAGAACTTCTTCAAGTTCCAATGGTATTTCGCTATGCATTCGCATTGTTAGCTCGATTAGTTGGTGGGTATGCTCCCGACATAATTGACTAGGATTCGATTCTTAGGACATGTTAAAAAAGAATTTCTTCTAAATTCCTTAAATCCCTGTGGGAATGGCTTGCCATTGACCGGACTAGAGATTAGATAAGTCGAGACGCGCAGAAGCTAGCTCAAACACCCTTCACCGTCAAAAAAGTAAAAAAAATAGACGGTTACGTCGCTGTTCAAGGTATATTAGAGAGGAATTGGTACACAATTGGGCCGGTTTTTTGGGCTTAGTCTTGGTCTCAAGTAAACTATTTTTTGATCCACAAATGTGCAGTGAATTACGCAAACTAGCCAGTGAAGAATTATTCACAAGATTGCGGTCGGCCCAATTGAGTTGCGTCGCCCTGTTAAAGTTCGAGTTTCGAAAATATAAGAGGGTGAATGAACAAGTTAGTTCGAGTTTCATGGAGACAACAAGGGATATAAGAATCCACGTGGGAATGTGAGGACGCAGTTCGAGCCAACTATCCCCACCCGCTTCCATCAAGAAATATGCCCTAATTTCGAGATGAAATTAGATTTATTAGATCATTTGAAACTTGATTTATTAGTCAACTGTTTTAAAAGGATTAAACATTATTATTTTCCTACCAAATTATTATTCCACATTTATACACACACGCAGATATATACACCCACATTATGCAATTACCCTAACCACCCCATTACCCTAACAAAATACTACATCAAAAATTACAATTACCTCATAACTAGACATAAAATCCCTTTCATTTCATAATTTTTTGCTACCCATGAACCATGTCTAGCCATAGTTGGCCTTGCTTTTTCTCAACCAATAGAAATCCCACATGCACTCTAGATGCATTCCTGTAACCACTAAACGTAAACCCACTCCCACTCATCAAATACTATTTTTCATAATTTTTGGGAAGCAATGTTGAAAAAATTTATTCAACGCACACATCAAAAGAGAACAATAAATTTGATAATACTTTCTCTCTCATCAAATATGGTGAATCCTCAAATTATTAGCTATAATTAAAAATTTATTTTTTTATGATGTTATCATATTCCTGTTAGTAACTAGCTGTTAAAACAACTTCCTACTGGTTGAAGTGTAACCAAACTTCCTTCCTATTGATAAGCCTATCTTTTCAATTTCCTCCGTTCCAAAATTTTGGTTTATTTTTTCCCAATTACATCATAGATTTCCAAAACAAACGAGAATGTAATTTTTGTGGGTATAACCCACAATTTTCGGATCAATTATCACAATTTTATAAAAAAAAACGATGAATTCTTCCAATATTCTCTCACCAAGTATAAAAGAATGAAAATCCAATGGCTGAGCATGAGAGAATAGAAAATGCTAAAATAGGCTTGTACTGGTGTAGAGGTAATGCCATATTTTGGTACTTTTGGATGCCAAAAAATGGATTTGGCAAAGCCATTTTAGCTTTCATGGGTGCACTTGCTCTTGATCTTACCTTACGTAAGTTATGTACATTTTCCACACCGTGTTAACGGGTGTCTATTTTTAAAATCTGCAAAATGATCCAAAAAAGAAGTCAAACGTTTCCAGTAAAATATACTCCCCATATTTCAGTTTGGGACCACTTTAGCTGATAGCAATTCTTGAGAGAGAAAGAAAGCTACTCCTATAACCCATGCATATTGAATAATTTTCCCTCCGCACTTGACCAGGCAGCAGGAATCCCACAACTGAACCACGACAAATGCACGCCAAATAAACTCACATTTCGACGCAATTTCACTATCATTTCCATCAACTACTAGTACTACTACTTCCTCGCGTCACATTAACCGGATCACCTTATCTTCTCTCTATAAATATCACCCCCCCTTCTCACCACTCTTTCTCTGTTTTGTTACTCTTCTAGGCTGGTTGGTGAGGCGTTGAAAAAGAGCTTTAGAGAGAGAGAGAGAGAGAGAGAGAGAGAGAGAGAAAGAGTCGCTTCTGCTTTCCGTTTGCCGGTTAGTCAATTTCCCTTCATATCCTTCCATATTTATTTCTTTGTTTGTATGTGTATGTATTATTGTGGTTCTTTTATAGCTGATTCTGTTGATCATTTTGCAATTTTGCTTCTAGGTTTTTTTTTTTTGATATTTCCTTGTCATGTTTTGGATTGCACTCAAAATAAGATTATACGTACGTACTTGGAAGGTCTGAGTTAGGTGTGTAAAGCACATGTTTGTTGATAGTTTGCTACAAATTATGAAATCTTGTTAGTTAGGATAGATATACTAAACTCTATTATGGTTTGACTATTTATCCTTGTAGATATATATTTTTTTTTCTTACAAAAAATTAAGGAAAAATTATAATTCCATGGAAACAAACCCAGATCTTGAAGGTCATAATTGTATCAAATGAAATAAAGAAGGTTAAATATACCCATGAAGGAAGCAAGAATGAGGTAATTCTAGTGAGCGGTGCAATGGAGAAGATTTATCTTTTTAATTGGTTTACATATACCTTAGACCATTGCTACCCCTTTCCTTTTTTTTTTTTTTTGGGCCTAATTAGCTGGAATAGATGGGTTTATTTTCAACATCTAAGGATAAATCTAGTTCTGGGATTTTTATTTCCTATTTTTTGTAATTATTTCGCAATTAAATTTCATGTGGTTTTCACTGGTGCAGTTCTTTCTCACCTCTTTGTAACTCACTCTTTCTCATAAATGTCACATTTTGCTTGCTTTCCCATCTTTGTTGATATGATATAGGAGTATTATTCTAGAAAGCTGAGAGCGATGCAGTCCTCTATTGGTCTTGCAGTTTACACTCCGGGGTTCCATGTATAATATACCCATAGTTCAGAGATTTTTTAAATCATTTCTCCTTTACCAGTGATTATTGATTTATTATGGTAGTAATGTTATTGTAAATTGAACAAAACAAACCTGCATTATTCTTGTAGAATAGCCCTAAATTCTTATTGCTTGGTTAAATCCCTACTCCCTATAGGTGTACCTTTGTGGGAAAAAAAACCATGTCTTCAGCGTTCTCGTCGTTGTCATCACCCTTGTCCTTAGAGCAAGACCCCATTTGCATTGAACTCATAGTTTCTCGTGTTGTGGTGGGTTCTGCAGAGCATTCTGGGGTGAGGCATTGTGTTGTGGAATTCCCATAAAGATATTGAAGTTTAAGGAAGCGATGGAGGTATATGGAAAATCTACGGTAGCCGTTCCTACAAATGTTATTTATTTGTCAAGTATTCTAGGCCAGGATGGGCCTAACCCTGTCCACAAGTGCGAATGGAAATGTGCCAACGAGCACGTATGTGGTAACATGTACCGCTGCAGGCTAACAGGACTGACACACATTTGTGACAAAAACTGTAACCAGAGAATCCTGTATGACAACCATAGCTCCCTTTGCCGAGTGAGCAAGCAGATTTTCCCTCTAACACTGGATGAGGAACATGCAGTGAGAGGTGTCCGGAGGAAGATTGATGCCGAGAGTTCCCCATCTGATTCCTGTGCTTTTAAGCGCAGACGCGATGCACAATTCCACACCTCTCCTTTTGAGAGAACCTTCTCTGCAGTTGGTCCAATCTGCAGTCCAGTTGGAGATGGCATGGATATGAGCTAGACTGGATAAATAACCAACTATCTCTATCTTCTATTTCACGTTTCCATGTTTTGCTTTTCATTCGGCAAGTACGGATAACAGAACTTGTTTTGGGTACTTTTATAGAGGACGTGATTTGTCCTCTCTATCTGTAGGAACAGCTTATATTTCTGAACTTGTTTAACGGAATGTACCTCTATTACGAGTTGGACAATTTGTAGGATATTAAACAGGGTTATCTCTCTAATAAGTAGTAATTCTTGCACGGGTCACTTTTAAAGCTCGAGTGATGTTACGCAGGGCATATATCTACTTTTTTACTGCTTCAGAATCTGACCTATGACAAGTACAGGGTACTTTAGCAAGACCTGATTCAGTAGTTCCATTTGACAATTTTAAATTTAATTGGGCACCTTGGTTCAGCAGTTTCTTACTGCATTTCTTTTTCCTAGAAGTTCGTGATGTGTTGCCTATATCTGTAATATATGGGTTTACCTTTCGTGGGGTTCATTGGATATCTGAACTTCGTCATTTTCGCCACCTGAAGTGTTGTGCTTTATAGCTGTTTGTTTTATTTGTCCGTCTACAGTGATCTCTGTCATCTTATCTTTGGGAGCGTTATCATTGCTGGGATTAATTTTAAATCACTTTGCTCATGCTGTCCAGGTTTCCCAGAACAAATGAAGGATATTTTCTTTGTGTATCTTGTATAAAATTTATATCAAGTTCTGATTGATTACTTTTCCAACTGCATTTCAGGTTGAAGAGGAATGATCCAGTTTCTTTCCCTTTTTATGCCTTATGATTTTTTCATTTTTACAATACTAGTTTTAAGTTATGGTTTCCTAAAGCTAATTTGATTTTTGCAGGTTGAAGCATGTACTGTTCAGGAGAGTTGGAACTTTCTTTTTGCTATCAATATTTAATCATTATGGTTTAGAAGTTTATTTACAAATATTAGTATTCCTGATGCGATTCATTTGTTATTCATGCAGGGAGGGAAATTCTTCATTTGCTTGCAGTTGGGGAGCAGTGGTGCACTGGGGGATTTTGGAAATCCAATTGTACAGGTTGAGTTTGGGCCTGTTTTATCTGTCTCATTTGTGGCCATGGTAATGAGGTTCAGCATCCAAGACATAAAGATAACCCCAACTCATGCCGTCCACATTATGTGGAATAAAGAAGAATTTTTACTGCTTATGGCACAGATAGTCTTCTGCCTCGATGGCTGAAGATTTTGTTTTTGACGGAAAGCTCAGCTGATGAAAAAACATTCAATGGCCATAGCTTTCTTTGGTCCCATTGATTTTGGAGCAGTTTTTGATTGCTTTCTGAAGGTTGCAACTGATGGAATACTCTGAAGCAAGGATTCCATTTATAACCCATCTTTTGGCTTCTGGGCTCATGCCTCATAGGTCGCCTAAGAACTACTTGAGCAGTTTCATTGGTTCATTCCCTTTGTTAGCTAATCTGCTCTTTCATCGCATGGATATGATGGCCACTTATTGTGGTCGTTTCGATTCCTCCTTATAATGTGCAAGTGTTTCGTTGCTCCATGTCTACAAATTTTCTGGACAATTTGGTGGAATATATGCTCTGAGCTTTGGCGCCAAATGTGCGTGGCTTTCATCAAGAGGTGACTTGTTTAATGGTGTCTCACGTTATCTTAGAAGGTTATGATTTATGTTGCTCTGAATTGTAAACCAAAATGTTTGCTTGAAGAGCTGTAAATAACGATTCTGGACATGCAGCTTGCTCATTGGTTTCGAGTACATAATATATCTCAGTTTGATTCCTACGGCGTTGATTATGGATTTTGGATGGGGGAAAATGTATTATATTGGTCTGTCTTGATTACTTCAGATATTTTGTTTTTTCTCTTTTGCTTTCTTGGCAGTAAAAGTAACTCTTATGCCATATACTGCTGGTGGATTGCTAACTTTGTTTGGGTGGTTCTCAGGCCATTCCGGGTCTCAATCTTCCACCAATAAATGTGGGCTAATCATGCACACATGTGTAATTGGGTATTAAATACCCCTCCATTACAAAAGAGATTGTCCCGTCCGCAAAGAGATGACTTAAAACTAAGTGCATTTTTGTTCAAATAATTTCTTCTCTCTTACAATATTGTCCCGTCCGCAAAAATGCAATTTTGTGCATTTTTGTTCCTTTATATAT
>JAXBDA010008818.1:0-13898 GCA_036023075.1 Gaultheria prostrata
TCATTTTAGGTTGGGTTGATGGTTTTTGAAAGGTTTAAGGTTAGATTTGAGGGTATTGACAATTTCAAACCTCGTTCAAGTCCTCGAGGTAGTCCACATTGGTCTTTTTCATCATCGGGACTGCTTGAGTGTATCTTGGGTTCAAAATCGGGGTGTCTACAAAAACTCTAGTGACAGAGGAGAGAGAAATAATTTCCCCTCCCCTTTATACACAGCCGGCTCTCTCTCTATATCTCCCTCTCATTTCTTCAATCTCTCCCACTAAATCTCACCTCCACACTCAAGTTTCACCCAAACCCATCTTAGATCCATCATTCTCACAACATTTGGAATGGGATTTCTCGTTTACAAGTCTCGGGATGTAGCATTTTTGGTGGACCTCCATTGGAGGAGCTTGGGTTTGCTCAACTCTTGATTTGAAGTTTAATCCATTTGAGGTAGGGAATCTCACTAAGCATTTTTGTATGTTTGGGTACATATTCTTTTGGTATTTGATCAACTCCTTGAACTTTGTTGAAATCCTTTTGACAAACCCATGTTTTTTCTAGTCATTTTGGTTGATTGGTTGCTTGATTTATGTCTATGGTTGATTCCCTTCTCAAATAAGTTGATTCATCATCTTAGCATTGGTTTATAGAGGTTGATCTTTGGCCTTGGTTCCAACCAATTTTATGCCTTGGTGAACATCCTTCATCCTTGAAAATCTGTCTTTTGCCATCAAAAAAGTTTCGTGTACAGTTTGTGTATTGATACACCAGAAAAGGTGTATCAATACACTTGCTCTCTGGATTCGAACTTTGGGTATTGATGCACCATTTCTGGTATATCAGTATACCTGTCCACTGCCCTTTAATACTTTGTTCTCTTGTTCTTTAAGCCTTCGACAAGTCCCAAACCCTACTCTAAAGCTTAGAAACACGTGATTACTTTTAGACAAACTTGTCCTAAACTTTGTTGATGAATTATAAGCCCGTTTCGTTAATTGTTTGATATGTTTTGGGACACAATGGTTAAAACTACTTGTGGGATGCACCACGAATATATGAAACCATTTGAGGAAGAATGGTGGGTGTGAGTTATACGTTGACACATAAGTAAATTTAGTCAAACATTCTAACTTGTGAATGTGGATATTTGAAATGGTGGATACGTGGTCTTGCGATCGAAAGGATACTAGGACCATCCAACGGATATGTCGCTAGGAATATGCCTTGGCCAAGGAGAAGGATATGGACACGGGGTCTTGTGATACCCGAAAGGATACTAGGACCACTTCCATGTGAGTCGTTAGGAGCTGCTAACATTTAAAATGACAAATAAATTGATCACGCGAGATATCGGGTGTGTTTGACACGAATGAGAAGTTGGGTAGGTATCGAGTACGAGGAGTTGGTAGTAAGGGAATCTAGTGACTTAATTTAGTATAATTTGTTCTATTAGCTTCCCATAACTCTTATTCATTGTTATGTGATGTCATTGCCCATCTCCATCATACACATTCATATCAATTGCATTTAGTTTGGGTAGACATTTCTCTACTGGGCTAGTGAGCTCACCCTAACAAAATTTTAGGTAATCAACAAGGCGCATGAGGTGGGTGCATGTCAAGTGATTGCATGGCTTGGAAAGCTTATTTATTGAAAGGAGTTATCTCATCATCTTGTAGACCTCACTTCTTTTGGAGAACATTTTGTAACTCCAAGTATATTGTAACCTTTGACATTTCAAATGATGTAATAACTTTTAAGAATTGTTTAATAAGCATTTGGGGTTACGGGTACCCGGTTGATCTAATCGTACTTTGACCATATTGTAGACACCCCAATTTTGATGACTTGTGCATCTCCGATGATGAGAAGCGCACGAAATATACCTTGGAACGGTCCCTCGGGTCAAACGGGTCAAAAAAGCCAAAATCCCAAGATTACCTGAACCGTGCGGCTTTCTTCTCAAAACCGCACAGTCTAAAAATCTCTTGACACCGCACGGCATCCCCTCTTGCACCGTGCGGCACCACCTTTCACACCGTGCGGTGCCTTTGTCCCGTCACCGTGATTCCCGCGCTCCCAGCAGCTCAGAAATGGTAGCGTGGTACGGCAAAAACTACTGTAGCTCATCATTTGGCCGTAAGAATCTCACTCTTGTGAGAGAGGCACGACACCCCTTCGTCTATATATACCCACCATCGTCGAACGGTTGGAGAGACGAATTTTTCACGCACAAAGCCGACGAAAGAAATTTTACAGTGAAAGAGAACCTCCATTGAAGCTCTCTCTTTTCCTTGAGATTTCCCTCTTGCTCCTTTGTTGAAACCCAAACCCGTCATCATCTTCTCAAAATCACTCGCAAAATCACTCTAGTGAACCAAAACTCCCGTTCTCGGGTCAACCAATTCAAGGTACAAAACGTACATTGATTACAAAATCAAGTTTGATTCTCCTGAGGGGATTCCTTTTGTTGAATCCAGAATGGTTTCATACCTCCTTTGGATTTAATAAAACGCGATGTTCATCAAATGAAATAACCCGTGAGTTATTTCGGCCTCTGGAATAATGATGGGAACACATCCGATGTGCTTCTCGGTATTCATTCGATCGTGAGGTACACTCTAAAATCGTTCAAAAGATTTTTTTGATCAAAAATCAAGGTTTTTAATCAAGATAATATTCCATTTCATCACTGATCAGAAACCAAGATTTTGAAAAATATTTACACCATGGCACCGTACGGTACCATCCTTTGCACCGTGCGGTATAGTTTGGCACGCCGTACGGCGCCGTACGGCGTCAGTGGCAAAACAGGTTTTGGATGCTCTGTTTCTGAAACCGTGCTCTGGTTTCTGCAACAACCAGTGAGGGTTTATTACGGTTCTGTCCCTCCTTTTTCGTTTCATGCATTTATGTCCTTGCACTTCATCATTTTATGTCATTTATGGTCAATCGGTACATTACGTGATTTATTTGTAACCTTAGCGCATTATTTCTTTCCATTCTGTTTATAAACTGTTTATTTGAATAAAAGTTTTCAATAAAAAAAAATCTTTTCAGAAAAATCCCACAAATATTTAGTAAAGACCGGAAAATTTCAGGCACGCGGGGTGCATTTTTCAAAGAAAACCTTCCCCGCGAGTAACCTGGCTCCCGAACCCAAAATCTCTATTTTTCGCAGGCCAAATCCTTTTTCAGCGGCACAAAAAAAGAGTCATTATTTTTCTAAACGGTTCCTCGGATACCTGACATTTTCCAAAAATTAAAATTCCGGGTGGCGACTCTAAATTTTTCCTTTTCCTTATTTCGCCTCGCTTTTCACAACAAAAGCGTGGGCCGGTTATTCTGACCGTCCACACATATGTATGTAAGACTTTGACCTTGTGAGGTGAACTTGGACTTTGACAACGAAATGTATTAACTTTTCCATGAGGAGATGTTATATGATTAATGTCATAAACTTTGAGGGTGTGACATGTTTTAAAGGGTCTTCATAAAAAGTAAATCATTCGGATAACAATTTTTATCGAATGCAGACATTATACGATTCACACTCAAATAATGAGCTGATTTTTTTTTAGCCAAAGTGAGAGAATTTCATTTCAAACGAAATGATATTACAAACTACCGGATACAAAGACAACAGATTAATAACAATGCACAGATGAGAAGAACATAAAACATAAGTCAAAACAAATGAAGGATATAAATCCATCAAGAGCTTGCTTTGGTCGTCAGATGTTCGTGATCAATGTGCGCTGTCGATTCGCTGCCGTCCTAATAGCTCCACGAATGACAAAGCTTCCCATGCATAAACTATCCGATACAAACCAAGTGACTGTTGCACCTATAGTCGAGAGCTTCGTGGCATGGTTAGGCGTCGTGCAATGAGCTGATTTTTTATAAGGGTCATAAAAAAAATTAATTTCATTATGTGGGACTCTAAAATAGGTTCCCACACACCAAAATGGTGTACCATAGTTGGGCTCTTCCTTTTCGAAGTTAATGGCCAAAAATTATTTGTCCATTTTGAAAACCCTAAAAAAGGTCATTGGACCCTGTCTCGATGGAAGTAAGGGATACAATGAGGGGGGAAAATAATGAAGTAGAAAATGAGAAGGAAAATTGAGAGGGATCTTCAGTTTGTAATTTATCTCTTCTCCTAGAGAAACGATGAGTTGGGAATAAGGCTGAGCACCAACCCGTCCAACCCGAACTGACCCGTTGGATTTCGGGTGGATTCTAATGTTTTATAGGGTCACGTTCAGGTTAAAAAACATACATAAATTTCGGGTTTCGGGTCGGGTGGAAGTACCAAAACCAAATAAACCCGACCCGAATATATATATATATATATATTAATGAGTCTTCCCAATGTTTCTTTCCTCTGTTTAAGCGTCTGGTTTCCACTAGTTAACCGTATGGTTAACTTTGTCTTTTTCTCAACTTGTCATTTTCAAGGTCTACTAAAGTTAAAAGTCCTCTCTCTCTCCTCTCACTTCATAGATCTCTAAAGAAAATAACACTGCAACTTCCTAAGTTCCTAGAGGCTAACCAAGAAGAAGTGATACAGCACTCAAGCCAGCCATTCACACTTCCTCTCTCATCTTGCACAGATCCTCTCTCTCTCTCTCTCTAATCTTCACCAAATCCTCTGAGTCTCAAGCCGCCGTTCACACTTCACCGCCTAAAGCCGCCGCCGTTGTGGCCTCACGATCTCAGGCCGCCGTTCACTGCCTCTGTACTCTTTTTTTTTTTTCCAGTTCTAACGAAGCAAACCCGAAACCCGACTGATGCCCGACCTACCCGAGTTGTTTCGGTTTCAAAGAATAGTCGGTTCGATTTCGGGTGAGGTTTTTCTCCACCCGACGTGATTGGGTCGGGTGCCGGGTACGGTCCAAACCCGACCCTATCCGACCCGTGCTCACCCCTAGTTGGGAGGGATGTTCAATGTGATATTCTCCTTATCTATGGTAGGAGGGTCATTTAGTTACTACAAATCTATCCTTCCCTCATGTCCATATATTCTGTTCCAAACAGACTTATAGAGAAGTCAATTCTAAACTGATAATTTGGCACTACTTTGGCAGAAAAGCAAAAAAAATTGATTTTTTTGTTTATTCGTTTTGTCTTTATTCAATTTTTTTTTTTACATTTGTTAGTTTTGCATCAACTTTTCGTGGTATTGATTTGTCTCGACGAGATCCAATAAGTATAAAATTATGGTCAAAACTATTTTTTTTAATAAAGCCGAAAATAAACCAGTTTATCGCCTTATTCAAAAAAAATTAGTTTCGACCATAATTTTATACTTTTTGGATTCGTCTCGTCGAGACCAATCAATAATTCACGAAAATTTGACGTAAAACTAACAAACATAATTTTTTTGAATAAAGAAAAAATGAATAAACCAAAAAATTAATTTTTTGTTTTGCAAAAGCAGCCCAAATTTATTGGTTGCATCTTTTTATTGGATACTAATTTTTGGTAGACTTATTAACTCCCTTAATTGATAGACTAACTTTTTTTTATAAGGACAGATGGTGTAACGAGAAAAATATTGGTAGGGAATAAGGGCATCTCTAGTGCACTATCTAAAAGAGTACCCCAAAGTACCCTACTTAACTAACTAAGAAAAACTCAAAAAATGCTCTCCAGTGCATAAAAATTAACTCCCTAAAATTCTAGGTGGCACCCCTCACTCCCTAAAGTGCCCCAACTCACTACCTAAATTTGGAGATAGACTTAAGGAGAGAGAAAGAGGACAGAGAGAGAGAAGGGATGAAGAAGGAAATTTTTGTGGGACCAAGGGCATTAAAGTGGATCTCACTCTAAAAGATAATGAACATGTATAGGTAGCTCATTAAAGTGCATTCTTCCTTAGCTAGCAAGCTAATTTCTTGGCACATAAAATAGGGCCACACATGTGCTTAGATGTACACTTTAACAAATATTTTTTAGATAGTGTTCTAGAGATACACATTGATAAAGTTGGCGTTGTGAAAATTAACCGGTACTTTGTCCATCCCTAAATAAATGTCCAGTGAGCAAATTTAGGCCATTATGCATCTTTTTTTTTTAAATATTCAATTTTTTTCACAACTTAAAAGAGTACGTTGATAGCTATTTATTTTTGAAAAAAATTGGATTCTTTTTATGAAAAATGCATCTTTTTAAAGGCCTAGGTTTGTGCACCGAACATTTATTTAGGAACAGAGGGAGTACCTTTTTAATTAGTTTAAACAACTATACCAAACAGAGCCGGTGATAGGTCGTTTTTCGTTCCAAAAATATAATTTATAAAATAGGAAATTAACTAATATCCCGAAGAATAGTGGTTAAATCCGAGGTCGATCCGCAGGGACAAATTGGCTAAATTACGTTATTGTCGATCAACTTTTAATTTAATTTGTGAAAGAGGTTTGAGTGATTGGTTTTTGGAAACTAAATTAATTAAGGAAACAAGTAATGAAATTGATGAGAAACTAATGAGAGAAAAATCTAGGGTTTTAAATCCACCCCGACCACATAACTAAGTTATGTGTAGGCTAGGTTTATTAGTCGAATCACAATTTGTCAAGAGAATGATTATGTTGTTAACAGGCATGGACTATCTCATAGCACGGACCGTCTCGCTGGCACAACCCGTCTCTTTCACGGACTGTCCAGTGGCACGATCCGTCTTACGAGCATAATCCATCTCAGTTACCCAAGCACAAGCATAGAAAACCATTGTTAAATTTGGTATTTGAGAGTGCACACACAAATACGCAACCAATAGAAATAATTAAAACGATTTCATCTGATCATAATGAAAACGTGTTCTTAATTAAACAATCGATTCGAGTTAATAAACCTAATGCCTACACATACACAAAGTTACTTGGAACGGGGCTTCATCTTCCCCCTAGAATGTGTTTAGCCGGCCATGGAGGTGAGAATGAACGCTTGATTTGATGAAGAACTTGAAGAACCCATGGATTGGCTTGTGTTTCTCTCTCTAAACTTGCCTCTCACAATATTTGGAACTGATTTCGGACCTCTAAAACGTATATAGCAAGCCCCTATTTATAACAAAACCCTAAAAGTTACACAGAATTGCATTTTCCTGGTCTGTCTCGGATGCGTCGGTCCGGACCATCCTTAAGTCGGTCCAGACTAGAATTTCTGCAATCTTCAGGCTGCTTTTCCTGATCTTTTCCTGATCTGTTTTAGACGCGATGGTCCGGACCATCCTTAAGTCGGTCCGGACTAGAATTTCTGCAGTCTTTAGACTGCTTTATGTGATCTTTAGCAGGTCCTGTAGGTGTTTCCTTTGTCCGTTTTGCACTTCTAACACGTCTAAATTGCACCTTTTTATATTCCAACACCTTCCAAAGCCTACAAACACCACAAAACTATCAAGATTCGCCAAGTAACATAGTAAACGGACTACCAAAGTGCGCATTAGAGGATCAAATAGGTGCTTTTCGGCACCTATCACCAAAATTTGATAGGTCGTTTTCATACCAAAAATATAATTTATAAAACAGGGAATTAACTAATATCCCGAAGAATAGTGGTTAAATCCGAGGTCGGTCCGCAAAGACAAACTGGCTAAATTACGTTATTTTCGATCAACTTTTAATTTAATTCGAGAAAGAGGTCTGAGTGATTGGTTTTTGGAAACTAAATTAATTAAGGAAACAAGTAATGAAATTGATGAGAAACTAATGAGAGAAAAATCTAGGGTTTCGAATCCACCCCGACCACGTAACTATGTTATGTGTAGGCTAGGTTTATTAGTCGAATCACAATTTGTCAAGAGAATAATTATGTTGTTAACAGGCATGGACTATCCCATAGCACGGACCGTCTCGCTGGCACAACCCGTCTTTTTCACGGACTGTCCAGTGGCACGATCCGTCTTACGAGCATAATCCATCTCAGTTACCCAAGCACAAGCATAGAAAACCATTGTTTAATTTGGTATTTGAGAGTGCACACACAAATACACAACCAATAGAAATAATTAAAACGATTCCATCTGATCATAATGAAAACGTGTTCTTAATTAAACAATCGATTCGAGTTAATAAACCTAATGCCTACACATACACAGAGTTACTTGGAACGGGGCTTCATCTTCCCTGTGGACGGCCACTTCCGGTGATCTGAAAAATGTTTTTGAATTAAAATATGAGTCGCCACCCAGGATTTAATTTAGAAAATCTTTTTGGTACCCGAGAAACGTTTTGAAAATAATTGATGACTCTTGTGCCGTTCGGAAAAGTTTGATCTGCGAAAAGATTCTTTTAGGGTCCGGAAGCCAAGTTACGGGCGGGGAAGATTTTTGGAAAAGCACCCCGCTCGCCCGGGATATTCCCGGTCTCTACTAAATATTTGTGGGATAAAAATGTTTTATTGAAAGCCTCTGACGATTAATCTAGTAAATAACAGGAAATAACAAACAAATAAAATTAACATGATTACATAGAAATAAAACAAAATGAAGGGACTAAATATTAATAAAAGAAAATTGAGGGAAAAAGTGTAATTTTAAAAATGTAAATCGCACCAGAGGATAAGAAAACAGTGGAGAGTTTACTGGAAAATAGGGGAGAACAGAGGGAGGCCGTCCGGCTCTCCGAAAGAGCCGCCCGGCTCTGAGGTTAGAGCCGTCCGGTTCTAGTTTGAGGCCGGCCGGTCCTCTGGCCATTTTTGCAAAATATTTTCTATTCTCTGGAGGGAATGGAGTTTTGACTCGAAAACCGATTTTTCTTATACAAAAATTCTCCTAAGAGGAGTATTATAGTTTAGAAAATGTTTTGGGGAAGAAATGTATCCCGAGAAAAGACTGAACCGCGCAATTACGATAAAAAATCACTCGTTTCGATACTTCGGGAGGATTTTTACTGTAAATAAACTTTCCCGGACCCGAAAATAACTACGGGAGTTATTTCGAGTTCGGGAAGAAACCCCTCAAAAGAGCGTGGTTACTGAACCCGGCCCAAAAATACGATTTTTATACCTTGATTGAGTTGATTCAGACGCTGAAGGAAATTTTTTTTCTTGAGTTTGATTCTCAGTGCTTTGAAGATTTCTGGAGTTGAGTAGGAGGATTTTGCATGATATATCTTTTCTTCTTCGATTTCTGGTATCGTAAGCACCGTCTCAAGCACCGTCCCGAAAATGAGGGAGTGAGTTTGATTTTATAGGCGCTCGAGTTAACCACCGGATCACGCAAGAAATTTTTTGTCATCATGATATTCCCATCCCGAAAACGAACGAATGATTTTCGGAAAAATCAAATAATTACCTGACAGATTTTTTAAAATCAGAAATGCCGTTGAGGGGGCTGTAAAAATAGACTCCTCATTTTTCAACGAGGGAAAAACGAACGATGATTTTTGGAAAAATCAACTAATTACCTGACGGATTTTTAAAATCAGAAATGCCGCTGAGGGCGCTGTAAAAATAGACTCCTCATTTTTCGACGAGGGAAAAACGAACGATGATTTTGGAAAAATCAAATAATTACCTGACGGATTGTTAAAATCAGAAATGCCGCTATGGGCGCTTTGTGAAAATTTGAATTGTAATGCCATAGAGGACTTATATAACAAAATGAAATTTAATGTGAACATTTTGAAGATTTACCAAGATGGAAGTTTTTAGAAATACCATGGGGTGCTGTGTAATAACCAAAAAGATAGGAGAGAGCCGGACGGCTCATGATACCAACCGGACGGTTCTGTGAACATACCCAGTCCAGCCGGCCGGCTGAGAAGCCCGACCGTGCGGCTAAAGGTTGCCGACCGTGCGGCTCAAGTTTTGAGTTTAAACCGCCATTACGCCTGGATTTTTGTTTTGAAATTTCTCCTTCAGTTATAATCGGTTTCCTCCCTTGTCCGATTTCTTCTCTCCTTTTTCCATTGAACTTGTTTGGAAATAAAATCAATCGATATCCAATAAAAAATCTTGAACCGACGGTAGCCATGGCAGATTCCGGCGATGTTGGTGATGAATCTTCTTCTTCCAGTGATCAGGGGGAGTCACCGGTGCGTGAAGGAGCGGCGGCGGGGCCAATTCAGACCGTGGGTGACTTGGTTCCTCCACGAACGAGTGGAACTGATTCGGTCCTGGAGGATCGTGCGGTTCAACTAGCGGGCGGGGAAGCTCGTGTGGCTGAGTTTGGTGGTGAGGACATATGCCAAGCGGTTGGTGATGTGGACCAGGCGGCCGAGCCCAGTGGAGAGACCCCTTTACAGATACCAGAGGTTGTTCGGACAGTGGCCCGTGAGGGTTTGGTTGTGAGTGGGACCGTGGAGGGCAGCGATGGTGAGATTCGTGAGCCTGTGAGTGCGGAGGTTGACAAGGGTGCCATGGCTATGGAGGTTGATCGCTCGGGTGGCGAGGTTGGGGTTCAGAACACTACTACCCCCGTACACACGGGTGTGTCAGGTACGAGTACTCCCCTTTCCGATATTGAGATGAATGTAGCAGGCATAGACGTCTTTGTTGAGTCGAGGGCTCTGAGGATAGACTTAGGTAAGGAGGTGATGGTCCCTCCCGAGGTTCAGAGTGCCGTTTTGGGTACACCAGCTAGGGGAGAGGCACAGACGCCTGGTAGTTCGGTGTTGATCAGAGGACCCGGGGGTGATGATGTGGTGATGGAGGAGGGTAGTGATGATGAGGGATTACCTGGTTTTACTGAGTCTTCAGTGCCTCGAGTTTTTAGGAGTTTGACTTCGGCTCTGGGAGCAGGAGAGGGAGAGGCCGTAGACCCCACTTTGTTTCACAGACCCACTGGCACTTCGAGTGAGCGGGGTACTACTCTTAGAGACACTTTGGAGGCGGTTACAGACGAGACTTTGGCTCGGAACATTCAAGAGTTTCCGGACCTGGCAGTGTTAGTTGGTGAGCCCTCGGCTCAACAGAGAGAGCAGAAGGAGGTTAGGGATGAGGGTGTAGTGATTGGCGGGGTGAGGGTTTCCGTGGTAGCAGCAGTCAGAGCTTCTCTGAGGGACATGCTCCCTTTCACTCCTGAGACTTACGTGCCGCAGACTCACTTCTTTGCACCGTCTGGGTGCGAGGTGTACGAGCCACTGTTGGCTTTCTACCCAGACTCACAGATCCTGCGGGACCCACAGACACACATTTCGAGGAGGCCTCTGGTATGTATCTTCATTTGTGTTTTTCCTTTGGATGTGATATTGCTGTTTTGCACTGAATGAACTTGTTTGTTGTTTTTGAAACAGGTGAATCGGCCCATGCTGGGATACGGAGGGCCATCAAATTGCTTGGCATTGTATGATGGGTTGCCACAGGGGGTGAGGGATTTGGTGGACAGATCTGGCTTTCTTCCTTTCATACAGACACTGCTGCCAACCTACTCTGACCGGTTTTTAGTGAGGGCTTTGATAGAGCGTTGGTGGGACACCACTAATACTTTTCACTTCGGGTTCGGGGAGATGACTATCACCCCTTTGGACTTTGCGGCGACTACCGGCTTGAGGGTGGGCGGAGACCCAATTCCCTTTGACTCTGAGCTGTACTTGGACCGTGCCGCGATGCGGCATTTCCTGGGGAGGGAGTTTGGCGACGTGCCTTCCGTGCGGGTGGATCGCTTGGTATCCATTTGGGATCATGAGCCAGACTCACCGGAGGAGACATCCCGGATGGCGAGGGCCTACTTGTTATACCTGTTTGGTTCTTCCTTGTTTCCGGACAAACAGAACCATGTGCACTTGGGTTGGCTGCCTGCCTTGGAGGTAGTTGAGGAGGCAGGGAGGTTTGCCTTTGGTGGTGCGGCCTTGTGTACACTGTACGTTTCCTTGGGTGCCGTTACCAGAGGGAGGGGCGCGAAGATCTGCGGTTATTGGAGAGTCTTGGAGGTAACATTGCTTGATTTTCCTGCTTTTAGTTGTACCATTGCAATGTTGCTTATCTGATAACTGATTTTGAAAGCTTGCAGGTGTGGGCCTATGAGGTGTTTGGAGTTCCGGCTCTAAGGAACACTCATGACCCACAGGACGTGTTTCCGCGGGCGCTGAAATGGACACAGAGTCATGTAAGGGAAGGTGGACTGAGACGTGATCTGAACGCCCTTCGTACCTTCCTAGACTAGAGTACAATGATCACAGTGAAATTTCTTAAAACTGTGCTTTCATGTCATTTAAATTGCTTGTACTGAATTTTCTGAATCCAGACTGATTTATCCTTGAATACTGTTGCAGGTTCGTTGGAACCCA
The DNA here is from genome assembly GCA_036023075.1 of Gaultheria prostrata. Taxonomy (NCBI): domain Eukaryota; kingdom Viridiplantae; phylum Streptophyta; class Magnoliopsida; order Ericales; family Ericaceae; genus Gaultheria; species Gaultheria prostrata. Next base: position 12,221 of record JAXBDA010008818.1, read on the forward strand.
TGGGGTGATGCTGATCTCCCTTACTTGGCCCAGAGCAGAGAGGTTACCCGGGGGCGGATTCTGTTGGAGTCCCCGTTTGGTTGGAGGTGGTACTTGGGTGAGAGAGTGTCACGCCAGTCCCTAGAGTTGACTGAGTTCAGAGTGCCAGGTCCGCTTCCAGCGCGTGTTCAGAGGACGCAGGAGTACACAGTGGAGGAGTTGGAGACTTTCACCGTCCTGGATACGGAGTTAGTCTTTGACTCCTCCCCAGACTACCCAGGCTATGTGAGGAGCTTCTTGGCGCACACTTTGGACTTGACACCTCCACCGGCTCCTGTAGAGCCTGTTCCGTTGCCTGCAGTTAGGAGGGTGCTGGACGTGATGATACCGGGTGGAGCCATGAGAGTGATAGACGTCCCAGCTGTTATCGGGCCCGTGACTTTTGAGGCGACAGAGGTAACCTGAAATTTATAAAAATAAAATAGTCAGTTTTCCAATTTCGATTCAAATATAATGCTTGTTACCTGATGTTCTTTCAAATTTCATTGCAGATTCCTGTTGAGTGGGCCAGGTCTCAGATCGAGTACTCGCGGGATCTGGAGGCTTTTGTAGAGGGCAAAATTCTGGGATCTGTATAACGCCTCTAAACCTGCAAGACAGAGAGCCGTTAGAGCACCTTTGCCCTTCGTGGCAAAGGCCCTCCGATGCTTAAGTTAGTATCACGTACTAGGAGGAAACCGGAAATCACGCAAAACATGTAAACACGAATTACAGCGTACCTTTCTTCATGGGTATCGTACCTTATTTATAGATGCAGGGTGCTGGTTGTCCAAGGATCCTATTCTCATTAGGAATCCTTTCCTATACGGGTCTCCTTTATGCAGTAGCATTCCTTTCCATATAGGACTCATTCCTATATGCTTGTGTACTCCGAATCTCAATAGGATTCTACATTCCTAATCTGATATGGAATGATCACGTCATTCCCTTAAACCGCGAGATACGCCTCTTATCACGTAAGAGAGTATTCTAGACTATTCCAGAACGCTTTGCCGTTCTGTTAGCCCAATAGCGGTATAGTCGTGCTGCCACGTAGGACGGCTATACTGTTGTTGGTCTGTAGACCCTGGGGCAGAGCTATTCGTAGCTCGGTCCTGACCCTGCACCCTATCGTGGTGTCATGGTCGACTACGTACTTCGCGCCCGGCCCTACTCGTGGCCTCTCTAGCTCGGCTCCCCTGTAGGGCATATCTACGTTGTACGGCCGAGCTAGGGCACCTAAGAGGGAGTACGCGTTTTACCCTCTCCAATTGCTCCCCAGCTCTGATCACCACTGTCAGAGTGATGTTCAGAGCTCATACCGAGATTGGTTCTGGTTGGTGGAACCTGCTACAGAGGTTTGACCCTTCACATGGCCTCTCCATCACGTGGAGAAGTCTAGCAATTATTCGTTTGCTATTAACTTGTGCAAATATTCGTTTGCAACTAAGCATATTCGTTCTTAGGAAAAGTCTAGCAATTATTCGTTTGCTATGCAAATATTCGTTTGCAACTAAGTATATTCGTACTTATGAAATACCAAGCAATTTGCTATGCAAATATTCGTTTGCAACTAAGTATATTCGTACTTTAGCAAATCTCAAGCAATATTCGTTGCTTGTTGCACAAGTTTTTTCGTACTTGTCGTAATCTAAGTTTA
>JAXBDA010008819.1:0-13898 GCA_036023075.1 Gaultheria prostrata
ATTATGGGGCATATGAATCATTTTAGAAGTCCACTGGAGATACTTTTACGAGTCAACAGGATGTATAATGAATGAAAATAAATACATTAGAGTTTCCACCTTTTCTTGGTTGAAGAGGATTTTTTTTTCATAAATACGTTTTAATATATTTCTTTCTTTGCAGAAATTTATAAAGATATTCACTTTCCTTTTGTAGAAATGTGTTATTCATATATTTCTTTGTTGGGCGACCTCAACTAATTCTAGAGAATTAATCCTATCGTCAACTAGTGAAAGATCCAATTAAAGTCAAAGCATAAACTCTTACACACGCACTTTATAAGAGTTGATAGCACCTAACTGATTGCAAACGTAAAACTTAAAAAGATACAGGTGTTTGGTCCTCTCAAACTCGGGATGATTTCTATTAGTAGTATTAATATCACTATTCTGAAATTTGGAAACGCCATACTAAAAATACATATTTCTGGGGTATAAATTTCCAAACTTTCAAGTTATTAATTATTTTTTAGGTTACGTGTATAAAATTAAACGGTGTCTATGCATATGCACATAATATCGTCTCTTCTTCGGACCTTGTAAGCAGCAATAGATATGTTTTACAAAATGTACTATAGTTTACTATGAGTATGAAAAACACGTGATTCCGAACTCCTGCTAGATACATATCCTGCGTTCGCCACTACTCCCGCAGTAATGATAGTCTGTTAATGGTTAAACCCGAGTCAAAATTGGGTTGTTAAATTTGGGGGCAACATTTATAATGAATCCTTTAAGTAAGCACTTTCAAAAGTTTTCGGGGGTGAATCATTATATTGCACATGCTCAACACATCCCATTACCAATTTCTTTCCCTAATTTATTGTGTGAACGTTACACATGTTTGATGAGAGAAATTTCAACACTGCAATTAAAATCAAAGCACATTAAAACGTATTTATGAAAAAAAAATCCTCTTCAACCAGGAAAAGGTGGAAACTCTAATGTATTTATTTTCATTCATTACACATCCTGGCTGGCATTGTTGACTCGTAAGAGTATCTCCAGTGGACTTCTAAAATGATTCCTAGGCCCCAATGTGGGCTCTAGTTGGTTAACGATTTCTGTTATTGATATTGTTGTGTTATCTTCGTATCACAAAAGTCCGTTGATTCGATAGACTATTGAAAGGGTATTTACGGATAATAAGGAGGAAAAGGAAGATTCTTTTGATTTATGCTTTTCTTAGTAATATCGTTCCCGCACTCTGGTCCCATTTTCCACGCGTACAGTGATTATGACTTCCCACTCTTTCCAATAGAAAACAAAGTCAGATATCATAAATACAAAACACGTACCTACAGGAGTAATATATAGTCGGTCGGGTCGGGTCGGGTTGTCCGGGTTGGTACGTATTTTCTAAACCCGTTACCCGAACCGACACATCGGGTTTTTAAGAGAGGAGATCCGCTACCCCGACCCGAGTGCTTGGACAAACCGACCGAGAGCCACCAGGTCGGATCGGATCGGGTTAGGCTGGTTGAACGAGTTGATGCTCAGCCCTAGTTCCATGATCTATTTGCAAGAAACCGAATTTCCGTACAGGAGACTCAAAACATTTTTTGGTGAAGTTCCTTAACCTATGAGACGATATTACTAGGAAAAGCATATTCTACTAATTTTAATTGTAATTGGATTATGCTAACTAGAGCCCTAAGGGCTCAAGTTAAGGGGGCCCACTTGCAATCAAAAAGCCACTCCCTCTCTCTCCCTCTCTCCCCGTGTCCCGTCTCCCCCTCCACTTTTTCTCTCTCCTCCGTACCCCTCTCTCTCTCAAGCTGAACTTCTCTAGGCCCCGTTCCGCTAACTCAAAAAGCCAAAAGCCAGCTTATTGCGTTTTTTCAAGACAGGTCATCCCCTCACAATACATCACATAAAAAACTACAAAAATCACAAAAGTCAAACGTGTATTACGAGCTCTCACATAAAAAACCCAAAAAACCAAAAAATCCAAAAAACTAATCTTAGTGGAACACTCCCCTAGATCTCTCCTCTACCCACTTCCACTTTTCTCTCATATTTTTAATTTTTACACATTAAAATGTTTATAACTTTTATTTTTATTATTCAATATTAAAAAAATATATATATTTGAAATCTAATCGACGACATCTATCAAACAAGAACAATATTGAATATGTAATTATATATATCCAAAATGTTTTTTTTTTTATAGACTTTGTTTTGCTCAAAAAAAAGCCTATACGCAAAAAAAATATTTTGGATCTACATAATTGAAATCTAATCGATGACATCTATCAAACAAGACCAATATTACATAATTACATATTCAATATTGGTCTTGTTTGATAGATGTCATCGATTAGATTTCAACTATATATATATTTTTAATATTGAATAATAAAAATAAAAGTTATAAATATTTTAATATGTAAAAATAAAAAATATGAGAGAAAAGTGGGAGTGGGTAGAGGAGAGAGAGAAATTCAGTTTGAGAGAGAGAGAGGGGTACGGAGGAGAGGGAAAAAGTGGAGGAGAGATGGGACAAGGGAAGAGAGGGAGTGGATTTTTTATTGTAAGTGGGCCCCCTAAGGGCTCAAGTTAGCATAACCGATTATAATTAAGATTCATTAATTTTCTCCTCACCATTAGCTATTGTAAATGACTTGCTTTGTTTATTTACATGGTCAAACCCAAAAAGTGTGTCGCTCAACCTCTGGACACCACACGTACAAACGCGGAGGACTACAGAGAATCTCTCGTTTGTATGTATATATACTCCTCGGCCACCTCCATATTTTCTCAGTTCCAAAAAACTCATTTCGACTTCCTCTGTTTATTCTTCATCGGTATTCTGTGCTATCAAAAGCCATGGGAACTCAGGGTCCTGTTCATCCAAATTATCTCTCCACCAATGTAAGTCTCTCTCTCTCTCTCTCTCTCTCTCTCTCTCTCTCTCTCTGTGTGTGTATATATATATATGTATGTCTGTACTGTGAGGATGCTCTGTTCATGCGAATTAAGTTTTGCAGAGATCAAAACTTAATGATTCCTTGGAATCTGATGATTATTTTTATTTCAAATTTTTCTGGGGCTCAAAGTTTATACTAATCAAAACTAATTGCATACAACGAGGCTCGAGGCTCGATACAAGAGTGCTATATACCCATAAATTGTAGTCCGAAATTGTCCATAATTCAAAATCAGTGGCTTAAATTATTCTGGGCAATTTTCTAGCCAAATTTTCTGTTACTTAGCATTTCCTGGCTCCCGGCTCGATATACCTCACATACTTCTAACACTACCCACACGTAATAGTGACTTTAGCTGACATAGGTGTTGTAGAGTCTCTTACAGATAGTGGCGTGGTGTGGTGTGACGCAAGGTTTAAAATAGCAGTAGCAAAAGGGAAGTAGCGGTAGTGGGAGTACCGAATGATACGTAGCGATAATCAGGTGTCGTGACAGTGAATTTTTTTTAAATTATTATTTTTTGTTCTGGAGCACTTGAAGCAGGCGAAAAATTGGATTAGAAGTGATACATAGCGGGAATCGGCTAATACGGGTGGGAATTTTCAATAGCTTCCAATAGCTAAATCCTCGGTGTGATGGGACACTACTCTCTGGCGGGAGTGAAGGGGTACCATACCACTTCTATGTTTCGCACCCAAAAAAAAAACTCTTGCTTTGGCTTGTCGAAAACAGATTTTCACGAAACTGGTGAAATTTGTTCGGTTATTACATGTTCATCCAGTGATCCAAAGCCCCTGCTCTCTATATAATTCATGTAAGAAAACACAAATACATAAAGAGTCTTGCTAACCTCCACCCTTTAGGTAAAGGATAATAGGTATAAAAAATAAAAAAAATTCGGATATCAATACAAATTTCAGGAATATTAATACATTTTCTACACATTATACTCCACCTTAAGGGCTGAGATTAACATTTTCCATATACATATATATGCATGTTTGTACAGGTTTCTACAAATGTATGTGGACATGGCAATTCCCACTGTTTTCAGGCATTGACTCTGGTTCATGGCTTTGAGCCTAAATTTTCACAAAGTTTTGCAATTTTAGGTACCTATGACATGACCCATAAATTTTCACCATGCCAGATTGAGAAATTCGCTAAAATCCAATAACAAATTCATAAATAAGGAAATTTAAGAAAACAAAAAACACAAGAAATTATGTTTTATTTTTAATCTCAAATATCGACTGAAATATGCTTATATATAGACCATGAATATGAAAGATATTTTATCAAATATTATTTCTTTTAAAAACTAATCACAAAATAAAAAAGGAAAAAAGAAAACAAATAGTACTTTATTAGGCTGCGACTGACCAATCCAAATTTCTTGGTATACCAGTTGTCAAAATTGCTTCTGTCTCCCGAGGAATACTACAATACACACCCCTATATATGAGATTTTATGACTCAAAATATGAGATTTTATGGCTCAAATATGAGATTTTGTGGCTCAAATATGAGATTGCGTACGGTATGCACGATCTCATAAATCTCATATAGAGGGCCACAAAATCTCATATTACGTTTTGTCCCGTAGTGGGAATGTGATACATATCGCGTATATATATATATTAATGTGACATGTCTCATATAATGTGCCACTAAATCTCATATTTGATCCATATGAGATTTTGTAGCACAAATATGAGATTTTGTGACTTATATGAGATTTTGTAACTGGTCATATGAGGATGCATAAGGTGCCCACAAAATCTCATATTTGACCATATCAGATTTTGTGGACTTAAATATGAGATTTTGTGGACTTATTTGAGATTTTCTGACTACCCGTATGAGAGTGCATATTGTACGCCCTTTCATACCTTTAGCCACAAAATCTCATATTTGAGTCACAAAATCTCATATGAAATAATTTGTAGGGATTTATATTGCAGCATGACTCATATCTCCTTCACATAGTCAAGCAACCAATTGGTTGGTCCCAATTGCTATGAAAATGACAAAAAGATAAAGTAATTAGGCTTCTGTCATCCAAAAGACTTTGGGACACCAATCCAATTTGAAAAAGTATGTACCTCCGATTCTTCTAGGAAATTCCTCTTCCGCTGCGTTTTTTGGTGGGTTATCGTGGGGATTTTGTCATCCCCAAAGACATGGGGGTGCCAGATACCCAAATCTTCTTGAAAAAGTATGCAACTCAGATACTTCTAGGAAGTTTCTTCTATTCTTTTTGCATTTTTTGGTAGGTTATCCCTGAATTATGACCCGACTACCAGTAAACCCGTGCTATACATGAAATTTGTACAGAGGTATCAATCCTTGAAATTTAACCAAGAGGAATGATGGTAACGTTTCAAATCCACAAAATTCAATTGGAAAGGTATGTGTCTCAGGTTCTTCTAGGAGAATTATCCTTTCTCTGGATTATAACCCAATAGGACACAAAACAGACAAATTTTGCTATAAAATTTGGCAAGTATATACAATCTAAGCTAACCTCAAGGTTGGCGAAGTGTTATTGCCTTTGAGACTTAGGGGTTTGCTCTCACCTAAGGTCTCAAGTTCAATTAACCTAAGGTCTTGGGCCCACTGAGGGTTATGACCGGTCATTATCTCCAGAGCTCCAGAATTAGTCGAGGTGCGCGCAAGCTGACCCGGACATCTGACTATCCGGAAAAAAAAATGGTACAATCTAAGCTACCTGAATATCTTTTTCAGTTCCATACTAATAAGAATAAGAATACAGGATAGGCCTAGTGAATAAGGCGCTTCCTTACTTGGCGAGAGACCTACCTTTGAGTCTTACCATTGTAAGATGGAGCTTTGATTCCCCTTTCCCCTCCTATAGATTGCTGAAAAAAGTTCTAAGACTAAAGATTAATTACCACGGCATATATACTTTGTTAATGGACTAAAAATTACATATCAAGGAAACCACAGACCTATACTCTCTCAAATCACAAACTTCTTATATTAACTTTTTATATTTGTTTTATGATTTTTCTATCAAAAGTTCATACGCTGATGCCTCTGGATGGACCACGAGAACACTGTAGTAGTATTGTGCAATTTGATCATCTGTTGTTATCTCTAAAACTATGTCTATTTTTTCCTGATGAATTCATGTGAAAAGTTGAGTATTATCATTCCTAACAGGGTGAAACACGGACAGCGAAAGAGAAGGCAATCGATGATTGGCTTCCAATCACTTCTTCAAGAAACGCAAAATGGTGGTACTCAACTTTCCACAATGTCACTGCCATGGTTGGAGCTGGAGTTCTTGGTCTACCTTATGCAATGGCCGAGCTAGGATGGTATGCACTACCCCACTGACCATTACATTTTATTCACAATCCATCTCTTGATTCAGTGCATATATTCACCACTCACCAGAATCGCCACCCTTGGTTTACATATCTCTCTCTTGATTTTGCAGGGGTCCTGGAGTGGCTGTGCTAGTTATATCATGGGTTGTCACTTTATACACATTGTGGCAAATGGTTGAAATGCATGAGATGGTACCTGGAAAGCGATTCGACAGATACCATGAGCTAGGACAGCATGCCTTTGGGGAGAAGCTCGGTCTCTACATTGTGGTGCCACAACAACTTGTTGTCGAAGTGGGAGTCAACATAATCTATATGGTGACCGGAGGGAAATCACTCCAGAAATTCCACAGTTTGGTGTGCAAAGACTGCAAAAACATCAAGCTTACCTTCTTCATCATGATCTTTGCCTCTGCCCATTTTGTGCTCTCCCATCTTCCCAACTTCAACGCCATCTCCGGTGTCTCTTTGGCTGCTGCAGTCATGTCCTTGAGGTACAGTCAGTTTCCATTTCCTCATAATCGAATGCTTATATTTCGTTTGCTTACTTTGTTCACCCTTTTTAGGGGTGTTCTGATGCTAAAAATCCATAATCGAAAGACAAGTCTTCAACATATTGACTTGCAAGTAATAACATGTTTGATGTTGATTTTTTTTTTTTATCAACAGTTACTCTACTATCGCTTGGGCTGCTTCTGCTAAAAAGGGTGTGCAACCGGATGTCGATTATTCCTACAAAGCCACAACCACAATTGGAAAAGTTTTCAACTTCTTTAGTGCCTTGGGGGATGTGGCCTTTGCCTATGCAGGGCACAACGTGGTTTTGGAGATTCAAGCAACAATCCCTTCCACGCCAGAGAAGCCTTCCAAGGGCCCTATGTGGAAGGGAGTGATTGTTGCCTACATAATTGTGGCCTTGTGCTACTTTCCTGTAGCTCTAGTCGGATTTTACATTTTTGGGAATAAAGTCGACGACAATATCCTAATCACACTAGAGAAACCAACCTGGCTCATTGCGATGGCAAACTTGTTTGTCGTTATTCACGTCATTGGAAGCTATCAGGTGCGAGCCCAAACAACTCCTTCGGTTTCAAATGAATTTTCACACATTGACCCCTTATGTTGTATCTCTATCTAATTTTGGTTACTTCTGTTGATCCAGATTTATGCAATGCCGGTCTTTGATATGATAGAAACTCTTCTCGTAAGGAAATTGCATTTCAAGCCCACCAGGATGCTTCGTTTTATTACTCGAAATATATACGTGGGTAAGTGAATGCGTTATATGCACGAATTCATTATTTCTATTGGAGGCAAGGTTTCATGTCTTGAAAGTTTATACATCATCTTTCTTTGGTTGCAGCATTCACAATGTTCATTGGCATGACCTTCCCTTTCTTTGGAGGCCTTCTATCATTCTTTGGAGGATTTGCATTTGCCCCGACCACGTACTTCGTAAGAAACTATTCGAGTCTCCTTACTATTGAAATGTTTGCTTAAGAATGCATGGTTCCACAAATATGATACAATTTTTGCTTATTCTGTCATTCTTTCGCTTTCCCCTTTTCTTTTCTTCAGGTGCCTTGCATCATGTGGCTTTCCATCTATAAACCGCGGAAGTTCAGCTTGTCTTGGTGTGCTAACTGGGTATGACTGAGCAACACTAACACATTTTTCCCATCGCTTACTCTACTTTTGAAGTTTAAAGCTCAATTAATTTGATTCGGTTTCGGTGTTTTCAGGTCTGCATTATACTAGGAGTCTGTTTGATGATTGTGGCACCTATCGGAGGGCTAAGGACTATTATTCTTCAAGCAAAGACCTATGAATTCTACTCTTAAAAAAGAATCTGCTCGAGCCAAGAGGAAGTGATCTAAAACCCAGAAAGAAGAAACAACAAATATAATGATGCTTAAGTCGCGATGTTCAAATGGACGAGAGTCGGATTCATGAAGTGTCAGACGAGACCTCAATAGAGTTCTCTACGAGATTTGATTTGTTCCTATCGAAAGGGTCAAATTCTCCATGGAATCAACTATGAAATCTTCTTGGAGGCTTATGTTGTTTGCAGCTTATGTTCATATATACAGTGACACTCGTGGTGTCTGTTTGTTTTCTTGGGTTTTTTTTTTCTTTTTTCTTTTGAGTTTGTTTTAGATCTTCAAGTTGAGTTTGCGTTTTTACTGGTGAGATGCAAGTGGATTGATTATAAATCTTCATTAACTGTTGGGATGAGGTTGAAAGTTTATATCGCAAAATGCTCAGTTCCAGTACTTTGTGCTTATTTTACAACCGCAGGATGGTTTGAAACTAATGTTTGTAATCAAGCAGAAAAGCAAATATGAAACTAATTGGGCTACGATTAGGGTAGATGAAGGAGTCGAACAACGCAAGCGATTAATTTTGCACGCTTATTTTGAAAAATTAACAAGTTTTAAAAATATATTCAAGCTTAAACTTGTTTAGAGGTGAGCCGATTATCAAACTAAGTTTTAAATGAGTCGACCTCTAGTAACTACGATTTTTTTATACATACGTAAGCGAGCCAAATAATAGTTTTTTCAAACTCTGAACTTGGGTATACTAATTAACAAGGTCAAAAAAATGTTTAAGTTCGGTTTGTTCATGAAACATTGGAAGATTGTTTACCCGCTCCAGCTAACTGTCTAACCTGTAACCTACCCACGTAGCTCAAAAGGTTAACCTCGAGTCATAAAGTAGCTCTGGTCGGATTTCATTATATTTCACATCAATTAATTGTGCTATCACAATCCCCCCAAGGTGCAACATCTTCGTTGCATTGGCTCAGCAACCTTCCCGGTCGCCATGTGTAGTATTTAGTTCAGTATAGCACTTTACTCCTACTTCAAGATTCAAAGTTGGCTTGGCTCATACAGATTCTAGAGGCAGACGGGGGTTGTGCTCTGATAGCACCGGTTCGAACTCAAGTAGTCTGGTCGTTTTATCAGCCCTAGCTACAAATCTACAATACATTCAAACCAGTAAAATATAAGTCAGAAGAGTTTCTGGATTTAAACCCAGAACTCATAGCAATGCCCCGACAGATCCACTGATATTGCACTCAGTAGTATATGGCTGCCACAAACAGGAGCGAAGCAGTCTTTGCCCTCCCTTTTTTTTTTTGATGTTTATTAATTTTATAAATAACCACACGACCACAAACATTCCTAAAGCACATTATTTCTTGTTATATAACTCATTAATAAGCAGCAAAGAGTTAATCAATCTCGCCTTCCTCTACATCCACCATGATATTTGGCACACTAGGTGGCTCACCTTCTTCCTCCTCTTCTTCCACTTTCAAAAGCACACCACAAATCGTCTTTTAACAAACTAGTAAATATTCCTTGAGCTCATACGGCTTGTTCTATCGCCTCATCTGCAATGCAATTTTTTTTTGGGATAATACAGAGTGTCCTGAATAACTTTGATCGCATCTCGAATTAATCATCAATGCATTTTATTTGTTCTATTTTCCCGAAATAGTTACATGGTTTTAGCATCACGGTGACCTTAGCATGAATTTGAGTATTTTTGACCAAGTAAAACATTCACACCCACGTGATCTTTGGCTTAGGAAAACCATTAAAAGGAGATTCTATAATTGCACAAAATTTCAAAGATAGTACATAGTTTCTTTTGAAAATGAAACTCCCAATGGAAACAAATGAAATTCCTTCAAACTCACATCATCAGGGTATTTCCAACCACAACAGTCCATGACTGTGGCATCTAAGTCAAAGTATGCTGTTTTCCTACTTGCTAGATTGTTTTTGACGATACCATTTGGATATGGCCATCTTGAAATTTTTGTACCTTCTTGAGCAAGTGGAATTATAATAACCTCCTGACATCATAAATTCAATAATTTTGGAACCAAATCCTCTCCGGTCTTATAAATGGACTCGGCGGTTCAGTTTGACCCATTTTGAGCTCTTTTCAGGCCTGCGTTAATTATCGAAACTGTTTACTTTTTAGAACACGTCGAAAACACGTACTATTCCAAAAATCTAGTTGATCGGATACTGTTTGAGATGATTTCATAATGACTTTATTTCGAGATAAACGGGATTAATGGGTTTTGATCCAGCGTGTCCCTCTCTTTATTGGGTAGGACAAATGCGTTTTGAAGCAATATCGAACGGTATTCGATTAACTTTGTGTTTGGCGTGGTATATGTTCTCAATGTGTTCTAAAAAATAAACAGTTTGGATCATTCACGCCAGTCAGGAAAGGGCCCATAACGGGCTGAAACTGGGCCGTCTAGTCCATTTACAAGACTAGAGAGGACTAGTTCCCATTATTTTTGTCCATGGTTTCTTGGATTAGGTTAAGTAGAAAATTCCGCCATTTTTAATTTGAGAAGTTGAAAATTCCCTTAGCGGTTTCGATTTTGCATACCTTTGTACGAACACCTCTACCTGCAGTTGGATAATAACTCAATTGAAAGTTTGATTTAACGAACATATCAACATGATAAGGACTGATTTGTACGGAAACGAAAACCTATAGTGCGGCATCTGAGTTATTCATTGTGCCTAATCACGCCACTCACTTGCCGGGATGTCAATTAAAGCCGGAGCAAACCTCTATATGGATTGGCCGCCCCGAATGAGTTAATAGCCCACAAGAGATTTCGAACCTGAGACTTCAAGAGAAAGCAAACCTTAAAACAACAGGTCTTGATATGACCATCAAGCCAACCTCTTGAGCTTTATTAAAGTTAAGCAGAAATTAACCAATCTGATTATTAAACAAGCATTTCAATCATACATTTGAGGCAATGGTTTGGTCAAGTGGTGGCCATGAGCTAGAGTAGGGATTGGGGATGGTGTGGTGCGCAAAATGCATTATACCGTGTAGTGCATCATCCGATTATCCATTTCGATAATGAATGGTGGTTATCGAAATGGACGGCCGTGCATTACACCCTGGGATTGGGCCCTAAACAAAGGCTGTGAAACAAAGAAGGCCGCGAGTCAACTTCGGCTAGCCACAGCAGGGCCGACATTGTTCCAAAGAAGTCGATGTGCGTTACGGCATGTAGCATTTGACTTGCTTTTTATAAGTCCAAGTCGTCTATTTTGTAACTACTCTGAATCTTCCACAAGATGAGTCCCACGGTACTTTCCATTTCCACTTATTAGAGAGAGACAGAAAGATGAGTAGTCCAGGTTAGTTCGGTTATTTGGTGGGTTAGCCCAAATCAGGCCGCAAGAATTTTTTTTTAATTTTTTGAATTTCTTAGTCCTGGCGTGGACTAAGGTGGAACTATGCATGGGCTAACCTGGGCTACAGCCCAGGTGGGGTTGTAAAAAACGAGAATTTTTTTTTTTTAATGTAAAATTATAGTTTCGTAAATTTTAGTCCAACTCTTTTCTTTTTTTTTAAGCCCAATTCATTCTACATTAACACCCACCCAAAAATAAAATGAACTCCTCTAGTCAAAAATTTACCCACAAATCAATTTCCTTTATCCTCAACATGTCGAAGCCGGCAAAGTTCTTTTTGCTTATGTCCATAGAAAAAGTTTATGTTGTTAAATGCAGAGCACAGGTTGATGTGCTTAGATTTGTACTATTGTTAAATGCAGAGCATTGGGTTAGTCTGTGGTAGATTAGTGTCATGGATCCGCCTTTGGGTGTGGATGACCTGTTTTTGACGGGATTGAGAAAATTAGCCGAGCTATGTGTAAGTTGGTCTAGACGCCCGTTACGATGGAAAAAAGAGAGAGAGAAAGGTGAGTGGGTGGGTGAAGTCATTGCACAAGTTGCTGATAACAGCAGCAGCAAGTGGCAAGTTTCCACATAGCAGTTGTAATGAGAGTAAACAGTCCCACTCCCACACTCAACTTTCAGAAGAACGAACTCGGAAGATTCAGTATGAACGAATTAGTTTGTCGTATTAGCTTTCTTTTGACTATTTGTTATATAACGAAAAAGAATATAAATTATTTGCAATCTACTCTAATGAATGTTTAAAATTTCACAAAATACAAACTACGTTTATTAATTATTAGACAAATTTTAGAGTGCATTTATGAAAATGTTTACCTGCGTTTGAGTTCTCTTGTGGTGTTATATGGCATGACGGGGTTTCGAGCCCATGGTATCTCAACCGTCTTTCTCGAAAGTGAAAAATAAAAATTATTTTGCGCCATAGAAAACAGTAAAAATGAGATTTTTATGGTGTACAAAGATTCTTGAAGGGTAATGATTTTTTTTCTCTCAACTTTCTTATAAACGCACTTTTATTTGTCCTTTATTGCTTTAAATTACAAACGATAGAAGCATTAAAAGATAAAAAAAAAATTATTGTATTTTAAAAAAAAAATGAGTACAAAAATCATTTTCCTTCTAAATTTCGTTCATTCTAATTCGCTCAATTTTTCCGAATTCACTTGCTCGTTTTGGGCGCAAAAAATTTCGGGTAGCGGATCCGCTTTCCCAAACTCCGTGTCCCAATTCCCTATCCCATCCATCCGAGCAATTGAGGGCTCAAATTCCATCTCACTCCAAACAAATCTGAGGCATCCATGTTCACTTGCGAATCCGAGCCCTTGATTGCTCGATGAACGGTTCGGATGGACGGGACAGGGAGTTGGGACAGGAGTTTCGGAACAACAGAATTTCGGCGGTCAAATAATTAATTCGTCACATGCTGAGAATTTCTATCCCACATATCTATCTCTAACAAAATTCAACGACTTTAGTGGCCCAAAACATAATTAGTCAACGTGATGCAGGATTGCATTACTCCAATGGTTATTGAAAAAATTATCACGGCAATTAAAATCAAAGCACGAATTTTGAATTGTCGAAAAAGTGTGTTGAATTGTCTCTCATCGAACATGTGTAACGTTCACACAATACATTAGGCAAAGAATATGGCACTGAGCATGTGCAATTATTCACCCCTGAAAACTTTTGAAAGTGCATACTTTAAAGGATTCATTATAAACCGTACATGTCGGCCCCAAATTTAACAACCCAATTTGGACTCGGGTTTAACCACTAACAGACTATCATTATCACGGGAGTAGTGGCAGACACAGGATTTGTATCTACCTAGCAAGAGTTTGGAATCACGTGTATTCGGAAAAATTGAGCGAATTAGAATTAATGAACCAAATTTAGAAGGAAAATGATTTTTGTACTCCATTTTTTTAAAAATACACTAATTTTTTTTAATATCTTTTTATGCTTCTATCGTGTGTAATTTAAGCAATAAAGGACAAATAAAAGTGAGTTTATAAGAAAGTTGAGAACAAAAATCATTACCCTTCAAGAATCTTTGTACACCATAAAAATCTCATTTTTACTGTTTTCTACCATTCCTTGGCGCAAAATATTTTTTATTCTTCACTTTCGAGAAAGGCAGTTGAGATACCATGGGCTTGAAACCCCATCATGCCATATAACACCACAAGAGAACTCAAAGGCAGGTAAACATTTTCATAAATGCACTCTAAAATTTGTCTAATAATTAATAAACGTAGTTTGTATTTTGTGAAATTTTAAACATTCATTAGAGTAGATTGCGAATAATT